>OU342626.1:8395000-8557500 GCA_910589645.1 Tinea semifulvella
CTAATATTACATATAATTCTATATACATGCATACATATATATGTATGTGTGTATGTATGTATATACATATACACACACATACATACACATATATTCATTAATAGCAACTATATAAAATTACTATTATATTCATATTAAAAAAAAAAAAAAAATATTATTATTATGTCAATATATTAAATTAATTTAAGTCAATAGTAATATTGTTTTAATAATTCAAAATTTGTTGTCAAATAATTTTAAACAATTTTAAATTTTAAACAAACAATCCGCAATAATAAATAGTTGCTAGGTCTACAATGTCAAATTATCATCGAAAAATTCCTTGTTTGAATAGTATGCTTTATGTACCAAAAGTTTAAATAACCTTCTTTGAAATTCATTGTTTCTTAACTGTATCAATTCGTAGGGCAAATGGTTATAAATTCGTATTGCCATGCAGTAACAGTTCTTAGAATGTAGTTCTAAACGCTGTGACGGTAGGCATAATTTATTCTTGATTCTTTGGCTACGGTAGCCCATTTCGCCATTAGTTTTAAAGAGACTTGTGTATTTGCGTACAAATAATGACATTTCGTAAATATACAGGCTTGGTATAGTTAATATATTTATTTTCTTAAAAAACGGTTTGCAGCTATCCAACTGATTTAAGTTGTATAGCGCCCGAATACATTTTTTTTGAGTTATTAAGACCCTACCTACGTCCACCGAGTTTCCCCATACAATAATTCCATACCTAAACAGAGACGATACATATCCGTGGTATGCTGAAAGTCCTGCTTCCAGTGAAGACACATTTCTTATGCGTTTTAGTGCGTAAATAAATCTGTCTAATCTAACGCATAGTTTGTCGATGTGAGCTTTCCAGTTTAATCTCTTATCTATTGTTATACCTAAGAATGTAGTATCATTTACTTCTTCAACTTTATTGATGTCATGTAGAATGTCAAGATTTAGTTGTGAGTTATTAGTCGTTTGGAATTGTATTAATTTAGTCTTACTTATGTTAATATTTAGGTTATTTAGGTCCATCCAATTAATTACGCTATTAAGCGCAATATTTGTTTCCGTCTCAACGTTATTTCTATTCGCACATTTAATAGTTAGGGTCGTGTCATCCGCAAATAAAATACAGTCATGTGTCGTCGTGTCTGGAAGGTCGTTGATATAAAGCAAGAAAAGCAGAGGCCCCAGCACGCTTCCCTGGGGTACACCATAGTGATTTTGACGAAATTGTGATCTATAGTTTGTTTTTAGTTTTTTAGATATTCTTGTAATTTCTACACATTGGCTACGGTTTCCTAGATAACTCGCTAGCCATTCCAAAGCTATCCCACGAATGCCGTAGTTATCCAGCTTATTTAATAATGTATTATGGCATACAAAGTCGAATGCTTTTGACATATCCAGCATAATGGAAACTGGATAAATTTTGTTGTTAAGGCACTCTGTGATGTTTTTAACCAGCATAAAACAAGCTAGAGATGTAGACGATCCTTTTCTGAAACCAAATTGTTGCGTTTTTAAGATTTTAGACGATTCAATAAAGCTATAAATTTTCCTATAAGTTATTTTTTCAAATATTTTTGAAAATATAGGTATTAGTGTAATAGGTCTGTAGTTACTCATTTCAGATCGTTTACCTTTTTTGTATAGCGGTTTAACTATAGACTTCTTTAGGCGTGATGGAAAACAGCCTTGCTCATAAGATTGGTTTATAATATAGCATAATGGTATTGATATGCAATGTGCACAAGCCTTTAGGGTCCTTGTGTCTATTGCGTCATATCCAGTAGATCTTTTGTTTTTTAAACTTAAAATTGATTTAAATATATCTTGTTCGTCAACTGGGGTAAGGAACATAGTACGTGGGTTTTGAGCAATATTATTAGTTTTTTTTTTACCAATTAAATGTCGATTTGTCAAATTAATATAGTATTGATTAAATTTTTCACTTATTTGGTCTGGTTTTGTATATATAATGTTGTCAAGTTTTATTTCGTCTATAGTATTAATTTTATTGGTATTGTTGTTGTTAGTGTTTTTTTTAATTATTTTCCACGTAGTTTTACATTTATTTTCTGATTTTATGATAGATTTAGTGTTATTTATTTGTTGGGCCTTTAAAAGGCATTGTTTTAGTATTTTAATATACCTATGGTACCTATTTTTATTCTGTTTTTTATTTGTCGACGAGAGTTTGTATTGTAAGTACAATCTCCTTTTATTAACACAACAACGTTTTAAATTCTTATTCAACCAATGATTTTGGATTACCTTATTTGTATATTTAACTGTTATTACCGGAAAACATAGATTATGAAACAAAACAATTAAATCATGGAATTTATTGAATGCTGAATTTGTATCTGGCTCGGATAGAACTTCACTGAATGATAATGATTCTATACAATTAACAAATTTTACACCATTTTCCCTACTATAGTCTCTTTTCTTTTCAAACCAGTACTGAGGTATATTGTTATTATTTTTTATATTTACTTTAAAGGTTATACTTTGAGCCGTTTCGTGATCTGATAGTCCTAAAACATGTAGGTGGGAAACAACAGAACATATGTTGCTAGCTATTATGTCAATACAAGAATTTTGTCTAGTCGGTTTCTCAATATGGTTTACTATATTGTTATTAGTCAATATACTTGAAAGTATTTTAGATTTTTTGTTTGTTTTTAGCATATCAATGTTCCAGTCGCCGCATATAATAATTTGTTTTTTATGTTTACGTATTAAACTGTTAAGTAAAAGTTCTAATTCTTTAAAAAATATATCCATATTGGATGTGGGTGTTCTATAGATGCAGACAATAATAATGCCGTATTCTACAATATCTATAGCACAACATTCGAAATCATAAATTAATGGCAGACGGATGTTTATAGATTTAAATGAAATATTTTGTTTTAATAAAATGCAGGAACCGCCTCTGCGTTCATTGGGCCTAATAGTTAGGTGTGTCCGACCTTTCTCCTGCGCGGAGACCGTGTGTCCCCCCCCGAAGGAGAGGGTCTCTGGGGGGAGAGTGCGCGCCGCCAGCTGGATGGTGTCGGGGGCCACACTCAGTCCCCAGCCCGCCAACCGGTTGCGAGCCGCATCGTTACTCAGCACGTTCTTAATGTACTAAAAACATATAAAGCCCATAATTATTATATTATAATTCCAGAAACCCATATCAAAACTCCAAAAACCCATGTCAATAACAAAATCAAACATTTATTCATAAAATTTTGGTACATTTATAAAGGGTGGTAAAATATTGGTGTGCTTCAAAGGTCGACTTCATCAGGTATATAAATAATGAATTTAATTTCTCGTACATTAATTTTGAAACGAAAATAGTATTAATATATAAATCCCTAATAAAACTAAAAATATAATCTTCACAAGTTACATAATGTTAACAATATTATGTCAATGGTAAAATAATACAACAATAAAAAATAATAAATTAAAGTATCCTTGAGAGAGTCATGTTATAGTACCCCTTGTTTGCCAATAGGTCAAATCAATTTATTTTAAATATTTGTCTGATAGTATTTTATTATAAATACTGTTTCTATAAAATGTGTGCGATGGTGTGTACCTGTTTGAAGGCCGCGTGTCTCTGGTTGGGGGTGACCCTGGTGTAGGTGGCCACGTCCTTCATGAGATGGAAGTCCTTCCTCTGCTCCTCCGTGAGTCCCGTCATCTGGCAGAGCTCGGGGACCAGAGAGAACATGAAGTCCGCCGGCTCGGAGGCTCCCGGGATCTTCTTGCTCTTCCTGGTCGACATAACGCACACAACATACATACATACATGAATCCAAACACTATTCTGCTACCCAACTATATGAAGAGTGATCCAATTCGAGTTTCCTATCTATGATGAATCACACAAAATGTTATATTTTGTTTATTTCATTATTCGTAAGTATTTATTGTAGCAGTTAAGTTGGGAGTAGTTTTTGATAACTTTTTCGCAAATATATACAAGCCAAGGGCTTAACGCAAGATCAACATCTAGCATTTCACATGATGTCTTGCTGAAAGGACATGGTATTCCACATCAAAATCTTTTGATTGAATGCCAAAAATATTCGATTAGCATGCGCCTAATACCGGTTAGCTTCACCACAACTACCTTCAACAGATAAACCCCAACGGTTAAATACTATTTTTATAATGATCAAACAATAAACAACATAATATTATATTTGTGTGTTTTAAGTCAAACTAGAGATAGGAAAGCCTAATCGGAAGACACATAATATCAGAATAAAATTTTCGAATAAATATTCTGAAACAAAAGTAGTCTTTTACTCACTTAGAAATAAGCATGGGCTGGTTAAAATCCATTATATTAATTCCATAGTTCTTCTTATAGTAGTCCACATAGGTGACCGTCACCATCACTCCGTTCTCTATCTTCTCAAAGGTTGACATCGGAGACGAGTTGAAATCTATACTGTCAACCCTGGAAATCATTTGTTTTGTTTACATTCCAACATTTCATAGACGCGGAGGTACCTGGTTGTACTAATGGTCGGGACACAAAAAAAATATATTTGTAATATTACTCAAGTTTGGTACGCTAGAGACATCGACCATAGCCCCTTGTTAGTTTGGTTTGAACATAAGTCCACTTCTTTAAAATAAAATAGCGTGCATTATGTTCACCCCGCAAGGGATATGTGTGATGATACTTCTATCTACCTCTCTTATTTAAAACACTGAAAAATTTTACCATTTGCCGCATTAACAGACTTTTTCTGACCAATGAAATGTACAAAAAACTGTCTTAGTTTCGACCCCTGCAAGCATACAACATCTACTTGTACTTACTGACTACAACAAAGCCTTTGATTATATTTACTATCCTATTACACAATTTACATTTAACTGTGTGGTAAAACCTAACAAGACGGGAATTCGCCATACATTAACAATAGGTTGTGACTAATGATGATTTAAACCAGTTGTAATGTTTATCGGGAGTATCTCAAGAATCTCTTCTAGGTCCCATTCAATTCATCATTTATATCAGCTTTTGGTCCAATTTATTTTATTATTTTTGTTTATTATTTATAACTAGTTGGAATTCTGCCTTCAATACCATTATCTGAACCATGGATCCTTTTATGTGTTGATTTATTAATTTTAGTTAGACAATTGTAAACGAAGGTATTTGTATTAACAGGCACTATTTTTCTATGATAAATATAATCAACAAACAAATATACACTTACCTATAGAGTTTCTTGTTGTAGGAAGTCATGACGGAGTAGCCGACCAGGTTCTCCACCAGCACGGCCTTGTAGTTGGCGGGACTCTGTTGGAGACTGTCTTTGATGTAGTTGAGGACACTTTGGGTTCGGAGAACTCTGTGGGTGGAGTCGAGGGTCAACATCAGACCCCCCTCGTACTCGTCCACTGCTGTCACGTACCTACAACAACAGATTAAACCTAAATAAACATCGTAGCCGACTCAGATATGTATCCTGAAAGAGCTGTGATATACATACCCCGGCCAGACTTGCAGCTGGTGTTGCGGTATGGTGATGGCTCCGTGCTCGTTGAAGTGTTGTCTGTTGAAGCGGACCAGCTTCAGGTCCTTCATGATCTGCTTGAACAGGACGTTGTAGATGTGCACCATCTCGCTCAGGCGGCGGGTGCGGCGGAACGTTATCTGGAACACCAGGCTCAAGGTTGGCAGGGTCCTGTGGACACCTGGATGGAACGAGCTTCCACTTGTCATTACACAAATTTAATATAATTTTAAATTTAGTTATCAGTACCTATGAGATTACAATACCTGGTACAGCAGTAACCCACCAGGCAAGTCTGGTTACCTATGTCACTCTTTCCCACACCCGATGGGCCCGGCACCAGTATGGTGACATTTACTGGAAAATCAACCAAATTCCAATAAATTACTATTTTCTTGTGTAAAAATAATAATTAGATGGTAAATACTAAATGTTTTCAAGATCTAGATCCTAAGGATGAACCTAAGAAATTATATTATTTATAATATTTTTCGATAGGGAATTAGCATTTATCTACTGACTGATAAAATCCTTGGTTACCTACCTTTCCATTGATATCCTAACGCGGCGCCATCTAGTGGCCCACTCGCGTGTGGTCATGATCTCCCAATAACAAGAACCAGTTCATCGTACTGCTATCAGACTGCGTAAGATGACAGCTTCCTTTCCCCGAGCTGTCTCCGTCAGCCAGTCGGTATGTCCCCTCCAAAGACATTGGAACTGTACTTACGGTCAGTTGGACAGTGGTGTCGTCGAATGGGTTCTTGGAGGAGAGCGAGGTGACTTCCTCCGGCAAACTGATTGGCAAGTACAGTGTGGTGCCGTCAAACGTGTGCACCTTCCACAACTCGTTGTGCTCTGGAATTCAGGAACAAGTAAAGTAGATAATAAAAACGACATCACGTTCAATAAGATTAGCAGCAGCCCTATTCTGTTACCTAATCGCAAACGTTATTAGTGGATGAGTTATTTCCGTCAGAGGTTGCGTCATAATTACAAAATATTATTCAATTCTCAACTCTATAAGCGCTTGACCTTGACACGGCCGCGCTGATATCAACTTTAGTGGCGTGATATAATATATAGTCAACGGATTCCATTATATAACGTTTGCGCTGACGTAACACAATAGGGCTGCAGGAGTACCAATTAATACCAATAATAAATTACCTTAATTGCATTAATCATTTACGCATCCTCTGAACAAAATAATTTAACAAAACTTGACTAGATTGTGCACCACTAAATAACATCAGAGAAATAGCAATTTTAGTTTGGAATTATATCATTGGAACAAATGATACCAAAATACGCAAGAAAGCAAATAGACATTCTCCGATTGTTCTGGCATGTTGAAAGCATGAGTGAAGATAGATTGACGAACACTTGTACTATTTTACAGTTTTTTTTTTAATTTTAATTTATACTACTTTTAATTAGATAAGGATTGACTATTGGGGGAGGATTGTAAGATATTGGGCCGGCACAAGGGTACCTTCACCACAAGGATCACGGGTTCGATGAGGATGTGGTGGGGGTACCATACGGGACAGACCCACTATAATGTGGCCTGACCTGGGAAGTAATGGGGATACCACACTGGTCTGACCCACCAATTCTAGTTTCTGGCTATAATTATTAACATTTAACAACTACCAAATAAGCAGTTTCTCTCTTGGGAGAAACTGACTGCCTCCGTGGTCTAGCGTTTACCTGTGGATTTAGACTCGGAGGTACCGGGTTCGATTCCTTATCGGGACACAATAATATTTATTAATGTAAATAAGCAGCTTCCTCGCCAAGCCGTCTGGCCAGCGTGGCGAGTGTAGGCCAAATTCTCCAGACAAATGTTCTGGAAAGCCCATCTCCAGCAGTGGAGGTCTGGGATGCTGTGTCCTAGGGGCTGTAATGATAACGATGAATGTAAATAAATACATTTAATTAATATTAAATTTATTTGTGATATTTCTTTCCTTTGGTACGCTGGAGACATCGACGAGCTTGTCACTTGTCATGATTGGCCGGCAGTAAAGTTGGCTAAATGTCAATCCGCTTATTTATTAGCGTGGTTTCAGACCACCCCGAAAGGGAAACGGTAGTGATGATACTGATGATGATACTCTCTTGAGAGCTCCAAAATATTATGTCGGTAGGTGGCGGTAACATTTTGGCTCAAACAAGTAATGTGTATTAATGTGTTTCATTGCAAACCCTACGAAGATACAGAATAGAACTAATGGAGGGTAAGTAGTACTCACGGTTGAGCAGCTTGTACCGGAGGTTCATGTAGTCCTGGTCGGGCTGGAACCGGACCTCGTACTCGAACACACAGTTCTCCTTGAAGTGGAGTCGGATGAAGTTGGCCGTGACCTGCAGCGGAGAGCCCCGGCTGCCCCGCATCACCACCGGGGGGGTCTCCTTCACCTCCCGCTACACACATACGTAACTTTACTATGCAGTATCACATGTATCAGAAAGTATATAAAGTTGTTTGGTTGTGTCTGTTTTGTCTTAAAATAGATAAAATAAGCGATTGTTAATATTAAGTGTAAATTAGTATTTGCGTAGTATAAATCGCTAGAAATATTAATGAATTTATATAAATCGCTACAAATATTAATGAATTTATATAAATCGCTACAAATATTAATGAATTTATATAAATCGCTACAAATATTAATGAATTTATATAAATCGCTACAAATATTAATGAATTTATATAAATCGCTACAAATATTAATGAATTTATATAAATCGCTACAAATATTAATGAATTTATATAAATCGCTACAAATATTAATGAATTTATATAAATCGCTACAAATATTAATGAATTTATATAAATCGCTACAAATATTAATGAATTTATATAAATCGCTACAAATATTAATGAATTTATATAAATCGCTAGAAATATTAATGAATTTATATAAATCGCTACAAATATTAATGAATTTATATAAATCGCTACAAATATTAATGAATTTATATAAATCGCTACAAATATTAATGAATTTATATAAATCGCTACAAATATTAATGAATTTATATAAATCGCTACAAATATTAATGAATTTATATAAATCGCTACAAATATTTATGAATTTATATAAATTAAATACGTACTTAACGTATTATTATTATTATTTTTGCTGTTTGTTTTTAACTTTTTAATTATTGTGTATTTATATATACTAACATAATTCTAAGTTAAAATGTTACTAACAATTATGGAATTAATTCTAAAATAAATATTTTATTATTATTATTATTATTATATATGTATTTGACGTGTAAAAGTGCCTTAAGTAGACCTACTTACTGAATCACCCAGTCACCCAGTAATTCCAGGTCAGACCTGGAATAGACGCCAAATAGTCGAGTATCCTACTGAGAGATCGCTTCTCTCGAACTTCAAAGACAAGTGGGAACACTTACACCATGCATAGTGTTGCGGCCTCGCATGGTAGCAGGTTCAATTCCCAGTAAAAACGCATCCAAAACACGAGCTACGGGCCAATGACAATCAATTGCCATAATCAGTCGCAACTTTTCGACCTAGTTTTTATTCATTTTAAATCATAATGCGAATGTTTTTGATGAATATTGTAAACTATATTTGTGTGTCTAATGAAGCTTTTGTGGTGCATAGACTATAAAATTGGACAAAAATGGCCATCACACACGTGGATTGCTTTGTAGAGACCTGCAGCCCGTTATATAATGGAATCCGTTAACTATATATATGTCACGCTATTAAAGTTGATATCAGCACGGCCGCTGCTCAAATCAAGGTCGAGTGCTTATAGAGTGATTATAGAGTTGAGAATAGAATAATATTTTGTAATTATTATTATTTTTGTAATTATTATTTTATTTTATTACTTGAAGTAGGTAATATTTTAAGTTATTTTCGTTACTTTTTTTTATTTCTAAAAGTGTATTATTATTATTATTATTTTAATTGTTTCACCTTTAGTTTTACGAATAATATTTAGTTTTTGTATACTTATTGAAAATTTTATAATTTTGTTATTTCTTATAGGCAATAAAAGCTACTGTGGTAATGTGGTGGTCGCCTATAATAGGTGCAACATCTAACTTCTGATTTAGTGTTAAGTACAAATAAGTGTGTGATGTGAGCACTGTTGGCTGCCCTATTATAAATAAATTATTATGCGCAATCTCTGACGTAAATAACTCATCCGCTAATAACGTTTGCGACTAACTACCAGAACAGGGCTGCTGTTTGCGACTAACTACCAGAACAGGGCTGCTGTTTGCGACTAACTACCAGAACAGGGCTGCTGTTTGCGACTAACTACCAGAACAGGGCCGCTGTTTGCGACTAACTACCAGAACAGGGCTGCTGTTTGCGACTAACTACCAGAACAGGGCTGCTGTTTGCGACTAACTACCAGAACAGGGCTGCTGTTTGCGACTAACTACCAGAACAGGGCTGCTGTTTGCGACTAACTACCAGAACAGGGCTGCTGTTTGCGACTAACTACCAGAACTGGGCTGCTGTTTGCGACTAACTACCAGAACAGGGCTGCTGTTTACCATATGAGAAGGTCATTAACTCTTAAAGCATCTCATTCTGTGCAATAATATTAGACTGTCAGCTTATAGCATGACAATGCCTCATTACAGCAGCTATAATCCTTGGTGTATTTATTTTATAATTGTGTATGTCTTAGTTTATAATATGACAATGCCTATTTACAGCAGCTATAATTTTAAGATTATAATTATGTATATTTGGGTTGTAATGTGCTGCTCCAAATACAAGCTATTTCCCAAAAATAAGCTTTTCGTTATATTAATTATTTTTTTTGACATGTAAAGGCGCAGAATACATTATATTTGTTGTCCTAGGCCTACTTACAAAATACTTAAAATGGAAGAAAAAGTATTCTGTATTTATAAACAAAATTATAAATACAGAATATCTTTTTTTTTTATTTTGAGTATTTTGGAAGTAGGCCTAGGACAATAGATGTGGTGTATCCTGCGCTTTTACATGTCAAAGGAGTTGATCAATATAACGAAAAGCTTATTTTATTATTTTATTGTTTCTCTTTCCAAATGATGGTTATCATGTACTGCTCCAGATTCACCAATATGTACTATAAAATTATATCGTTTTATATCGATATTGTGAAAATTGACGTCTAAAAGTGCAGAATACATATCTTTTTGTCCTATGCCTACTTGCAAAGTAAACGAATTGAATTGAATTGTCTGATTGTATATACTCACGAAATACTTGTCCTTGGGTTTGAGTGTGGAGTGTATGGTGGTGTCGGAGAGCTGCTGGGTGACCCCGGACACATCCGACGAGCTGTCCGTTGCGAGCGCCATCTTGGCCTTCATGGCCTTCCTGTACGCAACCAAACTTATTTCATAATATCATTTACTTAGAGACTAGAATTCGGGATATCGGAATGACGACCGGTTTCTGGGACCGAAAATTCCAGAACTAGACTCGGCTCATATCGAGCGTTTTTAGTTGCTGTTTATGTTTATTTTTTTATTCTATGGAGAACCATCGACAATATAACTAAAATAATAATTTAAAAAAGAATTAGAAGTAATATTTTAACAGCACTTACATACACATACATAATAACAGCATAAACAATACATACATACATGACAAAATAGACTAAAGATACGATACAATATACAATAATAATATATTATAAATTAAATAATAAGTTGGTAAGCACATGTCTCACCGTCCTTACATCTGTATAAAATATGTTGATATCGCACTTGAGTACCAGCTCATTGAATGACCTACAGAGAAGACAAATTTCTAAGCATTCCATGGATTCACCGTGCGGGTGCCGGGTCCATCGTGTGAGGGTAAGAGATGAGAAGAATGGTGTCTCGGGCTTGCGACCGACAATAGGCTGGTTTAAGAAAAGGAGGCCTCCTTTATTTTATTGCGCGATAATACGCTCACCATCCACCATTCTACTCCTCTCCCTCCCCAACCAAATACTGTATGATTCCGTTAATGCCGTCTTGCCGTTCCATAAATGTATCCCCCGCAGACCTGCTGAGGCCCAATTCTTTCAGTAAGTAATGCAAATATTTTGCTGGAACTCCTCTCGCACCAACTTTATTTAAATATGAATTCCGTCTATATGAGGTATTGGAATTCTGGACAACAAAAGTGGGTTTGTACCTAGATATTCTTACAGGGGTTGCGAATTAGATCAGTTCCAGTAGAGCAGGACAATTGACTTGACCGTTCAGAATTTTAAACAAAAATGTTATGTCTGCAATATGCCAACGGTTGGACAGCGGGAGCTGGTGGAGCAGTGACACGAGGCAGTCCCTTATTTGTGACTTAGCTCTCGATGCCGTCTATGTACATTATACATTGGATTCCACACTTCTGTTGTTGGCAATAGTATTCCAATATTCAAATTATTCTGCCATATATTTAAATTATTTAGAATGAATTGCAACAAACTGAAGTCGCTGTAAATGTAACGATCAAAGCAATGATGCGTCGAATGTTTACTTGCTTTCGTCATTCTAGTGTTCTTTTATATGCTGACGACATGAAGATATTAAAGAGTATCAGGGACCCCTTGGATTGTGCCAATCTCCAGTCCGATTTGTCGCGTTTGGGTGACTACTGCGCAGCCAATAAGCTTGACCTGAATGTGGCAAAGTGTACATGTATGTCTTTTTCCCGTAAACAATCTCCATTGTTCTTTAACTATACTATAAAAGACACACAACTTACTCGTCCAAACTATATGAGGGATTTGGGGGTGCTGCATGACTCTAAGTTAATCTTTGACTCTCATATCAGCCACATTGTGTCTGACTGTACTGTTCTCTGGTGCGTAGTCACCTTGAATACGCTTCTCAGGTCTGGAACCCTAGATATGAGAAATACATAGATCGTATCGAAGGGGTGCAGAGGCGGTTTCTGAGGTACATTAGCTTCAGGACGCGCCAGAACCGAACAGGATACTTTGAAAAATGTAAACGCCACCATATCTTACCTCTTGTAAAACGCCGGGAATTCGCCGACGTGTCATATCTTATGGGTGTCATAAGAGGAAAGGTCGACTGTCCAGGTATTCTAGGAAATATACCTTTTAGTACG
Organism: Tinea semifulvella; assembly: GCA_910589645.1. Taxonomy (NCBI): domain Eukaryota; kingdom Metazoa; phylum Arthropoda; class Insecta; order Lepidoptera; family Tineidae; genus Tinea; species Tinea semifulvella. The sequence goes on from OU342626.1 coordinate 8,407,676, forward strand.
CTCTGCAAAACACGTCACAGGGATACCTTTTACATCCCATTTGTATCCAATAATTATATGCAGAATGCTTTCATCTGGAGAACATCTGACTATTTCAATAAACATTGCTCACATATTGACATATCATGTACTACCCCAGCTGCTGCCCGACGTGGCTTGACTCAGGACTACTTTACAAATCCCTTAAGCCGATCTGTATAAGTGTTCTATTTCTATTGTTATTTTGTCTTATTCTGCCTCATATCATCTCATTCTTTTTGTAATAGTCTACTCAGTGTTTAGTTTTATCTATGTTTCCATATCTATTTCTGTGAAAACTTGTCATTAGCCCTTTCTTACTTTATCTTTTTTCTTTATATTTAAGTATTGTTTAGCTGTAAGTTTTCCTAATTGTATAAAATAAAATAAAATAAAATAAAATAAAATGTATCAACTTCGTTTTGGTACAACACAGCCTCAGTACAAGTCTTGCGGAGAAAGATGAGCAGTACACAAACACTGAATTGCCTCCATGGTCCAGCGGTTAAGTCAGTGGATTTAGACTCGGTGGTACCGGGCTCAATTCCAGATCGGGACACAAAAATATTTATTAATGTAAATAAATACATTTAATTAATATTTAATTTATTTGTGATAATTTCTTGCCACTTGTCATGATTGGCCTATAGTAAAGTTGGCTAAATGTGAATCCGCTTATTTATAAGTGTGGTTACTGACCACCCCGAATTGGAAACAAAAAGTGTGGAAGTAATTTCTCAAGTTATAACCGAGATAATTCTTTTTTAATGTAAATAATCATCGAAAACTACCTGCAACAGATCAACATAAACTCCGGAGATGACCATTTGACTCGTAATATTTTATAAAATTAATATTAGACTTTGTTTTCAAATGAAAGATCTTCGAATTGAATTTCCCTTTAGTCTGTGTATTTCGACCGCCTCCGTGGTCTAGTGGTAACAAACGTGAACTCGGGAGGTCGTGGGTTCGATTCCCACCGGGGGCAAGTTGTACATTGTATAATTTATCTCGGTCTATGTATATATTTACAAAAAAAAAAAAGTATAATATGTAGTTAATCAACCATCTAGTTTCCGTAACACCAGCCTCGTAGCTTACCACGGAAACTAGATGGCGCTGTGTGACCTGTCTGGAAATATTATATTATTATATAATATTTGTGAGTAGAATATCACATTATTTAACTTACAAATTCTCCAATAATTTAAGTCCTTTGGCTCTGGTTTCCGATGAACTTTGACTGCTGGACGACGGAGCTGAGGATATTAATGTATTGTTATTATTTTGGATTATTATTTATTTAGGAAAACTTACAGCTACATACATGTATATAAAAGAAATATAGAAATTAATTCACAAATAGAGAAGATTATATCGGGTGTAACCGCCGACAGATGGCCAAATGACCTAAAGACGGTATCTCAGACGGGATGGATGAGATGCAGTGTCGAGCCTACATCCAGCAGTGGAGAGACGCAGGCTGATGATGACAAGTTTACTGACGATGCCCCAGAACTGTCACCATGTAGGGGCGATGTGTTCCTAAGTAATAACAAGTGTGTACTCACTGGCTCCGGGTACCTGTTTCTTGGCCAGCATCGCCATCACCCCGCGACCTCCGAGAGACATGGAGCTCTGAAACATGGTTTAGTATACAGTCAGAAGATAAATAAACACTTTTTATACGTCAACTGACAAAGTCCTTGGTGTAATCCATGAAGCAGTAAGTCTTTCTATTGCAGAAGCCGGAAAGGGACTGACTATAAATAAAATTTCGACCACATTTGTAAAGGATGGGTAATGAAAAACTCAATGCAAGCCAGCCTCGATCCTTGGAGCAACATCATTCTTGGAGGAACTAGCTGTAACAGCCTACAGGCCAGACATCTCGAGTGTTTTCTTGGAACTTAAAAAATGTGATGATCTCACAGAAAAAATGATCAGGAATGGATTCACAAACTCAGCTTTACGCAGTGGTAGTCGGTGCGAGAGGATTTTCAGCAAAATCTATGCACCACTTACTGAAAGAATTGGGCCTGCAAAGTCTGCAGATAAATTTATGGAACGAGCTTCCAAGACTGCATTAACAGAATCATACAATATTTGATTAGATAAGGAGAGAAGTAGAATGGTGAATTTGGATTATAAGAGAGTAAATAATGTTTATATATATTTAAACGGCTAAATGTGTGCTTCTAAATTGTTCTTTGCGTCTAACATAACACTCTCAATAGGCACAATAAATTTGATTTAATATTATAATATGTACTGTAGAAATTGATGTAATCAATTATTTAACCATATTGGGAATGTTCAGTAACTAACAAAAAATAGGAATAAATATATAGTCTGAACTGGCAGTAATTAATAAATAAACAGTAAGAATATGTGACAGACTTACTCCACTAATAGAAGATGGTTCACCAGAAGACGTCTCTGCAGAACCTGGAGACGGAGTCGACTCATCTGAACTCCCTTTGGCCTTTTTGAGTTTCTCCAACAGGGCCAGGCCTCGGCCCCTTCCATGCCCTGCATCCATCTTACTGAAACAAAGTACACAATTATCTTTAGAGTCCTGGACCTCCACTTAATCTCCAGGCCCTTCCGAGAATATACACAGGGAGAATACAGCCTTATCTTGTCACGCTGGCCAGAGACAGGGTTTGGTCAATTTCTTAAAAATTCCACAAGTCTGTATAACCAGGACCAACTGCTTAACTTAAAACTTAAGATACAGGAACAGTAGTGTAAAAGACAAAATAGGTTTTTTCAACAAATAAATGTGGTGGTGCCGGGTCCACTGTGTTAAGGAAGAGAGGGGAACAATAATGCTTTAGGTTTGTGAGTGATAGAGGCTAAGACACTCCATATCCTCTATTCTTCACAGTGTGGCTGCAGTTAGACTCCTCTCTCTCCCCAACCCAACACAGTGTGAATAATAATAAGGTCTCATGTCAATACATTACAGGATAGAGCTTCCAAGATGGCATTAGTAGAATGATACAGAGTCCAAGATCTCCACTGTTGAGTTGGACCTTCCAGAAATTCTGGAGAATTTGGCCTACACTTGTCACGCACCAGACAGGTTGGCTACAGGGTCTGATGTATTTTTTTATTAACAATTCCACAATTTGCTATTGATGGAACCGGGACCAACGGCTCAACATGCTCCCCATGGCACGGGAACAGTGGTGTTGTAAATCTACAACATATGTACAGAAAAAAAGTGTATTTCTAATTGGTACAGGTTCTAACCCAACTCTTTAGGATGTCAAGAAACATTCTTACAACTTAGCGACCACGGCTTATCCATACATATATCATACGTCTGACCTGCTTAGGCCCAATTCTTTCAGTAACTGATGCAAAGATTTTGCTGGTCATGATTTGATGTAAATAGGGGTTCCAACCTGTGACCTTTGTGTTGGAGGACAGCCTGCTAACTATCCTTAAAATATATTATCACCTTAAGTAGAATTAGCCAGAAACTTTCACCTTGAGCCAGAACAAACTTGTCTAAATTAACAACCTAACCAAAATGAGATTCACGTCTCCTACCCTACAATGCTTAATTATTAAATAACATATTTTCTCACAAAGGCACATTTACGCCATGTATGGTTTTTTTTTTACAATTACAATAAAACAAGTACTTAAAAATTTATATAAATATACCATTGAATTGAACAGAAATTAAATTGAATTGAAAGCAGACAAATTGAAAAACCACAAGTAAAATGTTATAATAAAATAATAGTAGTTACCTATAAAATGGATAAAAACAAATTTCAACACTTACCTATTGTGTTAAATTTACCAGTTGTATTGTACAATCACAGGTTTTAACTGTAAAATAACATTTACACTAACAAATAACTTTTTCCCCAAATTTTGTGTTGAAATTTAATTTTAAACAAATAACAACCTAACAAAAACAATTTGAAAAATTAATTTGCCTCACAAGCATGAAACGACAACATGAACATGGACAGACAACACACAAATGTCACAGACCATCCTGTCGTTCCGATACGCGATAATAGTAACCTAAGCACGCTTATAGGTGTTCCGATACGCGCTTAAACTGTTTTGTCAAGCTGTGTGACGTCACAAACGACATCATTTCTCGCGCTTAGACTGCTCACGATAACGAGGTAGATCGCTCTGAGCGCTGTCAGTTTTTGTCATTATGTCGCGCGCCATTTTCAAGTTTATTTAATATTAGGTTTTCTTTTAAATTACTAAATATTGTAATTCGTTTATACTGTTTGTATGTTACTTCTAAAACAAATCTATAATTAATGTTAAAGTAGGAAGTGGAAAAAAAATGTCTGTAACACGGCAATTTATTTGAAAAGATCAAAATAAGTTAATAATATTAAACTTTACACATATAAAGATGAATAAACCGAGAGATGTATATTTGTTAGTATTCATACTCAAAGATATGGAATCCGCAATTTATCTTCCATACATTTAAAAAAAAACTTACATTTAATGAATGAAAATGTGATTTAGACCGTTCCGAATTGATATCACGCTCTGAGCATCCAAATCGCGATATTTGATGCTCAGAGCGTGATATTTCACGCGGATTCCATTGATGAATATCTTTTATGAATACTAACAAATATACATCTCTCGGTTTATTAATCTTTATATGTGTAAAGTTTAATATTACTAACTTATTTTGGTAATTTAAAATAACTTGCCGTGTTACAGACATTTTTTTTTCACTTCCTACTTAAATATTAATTATAGATTTGTTTAAGAAGTAATATAGAAACAGTATAAACGAGTTACAATATAACAAATATACATCTCTCGGTTTATTCATCTTTATATGTGTAAAGTTTAATATTATTAACTTATTTTGATCTTTTAAAATAAATTGCCATGTTACAGACTTCCTACTTTAATATAAATTATAGTTTTGTTTTAGAAGTAACATACAAACAGTATAAACGAATTACAATATTAAATAATTTAAAAGAAAATCTAATATTAAATAAACTTGAAAATGGCGCGCGGCATAATGACAAAAAACTGACAGCGCTCAGAACGATCACCTCGATATCGTGAGCAGTCTAAGCGCGAGAAATGATGTCGTTTGTGACGTCACACAGCTTAGCAAAACAGTTTAAGCGCGTATCGGAACACCTTTAAGCGTGCTTAGGTTACTATTATCGCGTATCGGAACGATAGAGTGTTATTAAAATATAGTTATATTCACAGAATACGTAGTATCCTATATAATCTGTGTTCACAGACTATGAAGAGGTTATATTATAACAGTGGGTTATGAAAACAGACGGTTAGGAAAATAGAGGGCTATATAGTCAAAGTCTGTGTAGCGGCACTCATATTTTTAGATTTGTTATTGTTTGTTGGACAGGTTTTTATTTATTTTAGATTTTATTCTATTATTCAAGAATGAAGCAAGGAATGAACTGTATTAGTTCCTTTCATGGAAAAATTAAGGAGATACCAGGAATTGGAGTCGATAATTTTAATAACACAGAATGTAGGGCCTATTTCTTAAGCCACTGTCACACTGACCACACTGAGGGCCTATTTTCAACCACATTTCTTGATGTTGTGAGAAAGAACAATGTAACTATTTACATGTCTGAAATAACAGCAGATATAATTGTGAAAAATTCCAAAGACTTGGATGACAATATTGAAAGATTAAAAATTGGTAAGCCACTAACTTTGTTTAACAACGCTGTTACAGCCTTAGACGCAGAGGTAATAGGTTCAATTTCTGTTGGAGAGCGCAAACAAGTTTGCTGCACAATCAATCTCCAACTTTGGTCATACTTCAACTTTATAATAAGGCGGGGGCCAATTCATCAATGCACGCTTGTTGTTTTATTACAGCCCCTAGAACACAGCGTCCTAGACATCCACTGCTGGAGATGGGCCTTCGAGAACTGGAGAATTTGGCCTACACTCGCCATGCTGGCGAGAAGGCTTGGCGAGGATATGATGTCAATCATTTATGACAATGTATTAACAATTTCACAAGTTGGCATTAGTTGAACCGGGACCGACGGCTTAACATGCTCTCTGAGGCACGGGAACAGTGGAGTTGTAAATCTATGACAAATGTACGTAAGAAAAGTGTATTTCTCATTGGTACATGCCAGGATTGAACCGAGCCACCACCAAGCTTGTTGTTTATCTCCGTTCAACTGTAGTCAATACATTCAAATGTCAGTGTATGTAGACATTTATGGTGTCAATAGTTAAATCGAGATTGAATCAAGTGAACATTTTGTTGCACAATAAAAAGTGGAAGCCTCTTTTGTAAACCAGCCTATAGTCGGTTGCAAGCCAAAGGCACCATTCTTCTTTTCTCTCTTCGGCCTTTGGACCTGCCACCTACACAGTGAATCTTTGGAATTTTTCTTCAATGTTGCTCAAAAGTTGTAAATTTTGGAAGTCCCATCTCCAGCAGTGGAGGACTCCTTGCTCTGGTGGCTGTGATGAAGGCTATAGCTTTTGATATATTTCCAGGAACAACTCTGATAACTTTACCGAGTCTATTTGACTATGAAGAGCAGTATGTCAGTGTGACGGTGACCTCGGCCGGCCACTGCTTCGGTTCCGTCATGTTTCTCTTCCAAACCAACAAATACACAGTCTTATATACCGGAGACTTCAGAATTAAAGAAACAGACGTTCCAAAATTAGGCTTATTACACGATATACATCGTAAGCCAATTGAAATTGATGTAATTTATGCAGATACAACATTTTTAGATATAAAATATAGTAGCTTTCCTAAACGTAGCACTTGTGTTGATCAGTTATTGGAAATTATCCAAGAATGGCTAAAAGTAGCTGGCAATGCAGTAGCTCTCAATATGCCAGCCAAGTTTGGCTATGAATATCTCTATAATGACATTTACAAAAAGTTAAAATTAAAAGTTTTTGTCAATAATGATCGGTACAAATTTTACAGGTAATTTTTTTTTTCTTTATAATAGCATAAGATTTGTCACAAGCAACATTTTTAAGAGTCACAAGACACCAAAATTGTTATGTAAAAATTGTTCCATTGGTGAAGTCAAAGTAAACAGAGAGGGGCATATGGCAGAAGTCTAAGTAAACAGAGAGGGGCATATGGCAGAAGTCTAAGTAAACAGAGAGGGGCATATGGCGGAAGTCTAAGTAAACAGAGAGGGGCATATGGCGGAAGTCTAAGTAAACAGAGAGGGGCATATGGCAGAAGTCTAAGTAAACAGAGAGGGGCATATGGCAGAAGTCTAAGTAAACAGAGAGGGGCATATGGCAGAAGTCTAAGTAAACAGAGAGGGGCATATGGCAGAAGTCTAAGTAAACAGAGAGGGGCATATGGCAGAAGTCTAAGTAAACAGAGAGGGGCATATGGCAGAAGTCTAAGTAAACAGAGAGGGGCATATGGCAGAAGTCTAAGTAAACAGAGAGGGGCATATGGCAGAAGTCTAAGTAAACAGAGAGGGGCATATGGCAGAAGTCTAAGTAAACAGAGAGGGGCATATGGCAGAAGTCTAAGTAAACAGATAGGGGCATATGTCAGAAGTCTAAGTAAACAGAGAGGGGCATATGGCAGAAGTCTAAGTAAACAGAGAGGGGCATATGGCAGAAGTCTAAGTAAACAGAGAGGGGCATATGGCAGAAGTCTAAGTAAACAGAGAGGGGCATATGGCAGAAGTCTAAGTAAACAGAGAGGGGCATATGGCAGAAGTCTAAGTAAACAGAGAGGGGCATATGGCCATATGGCAGAAGTCTAAGAGCTTAGCAAAAAGGGTTAGAGATATTTATTTTATTTTCATATCCATTTATATGGACATTATCCATCCATATCTACCCCTGTTTACCCACGGCCATATCTGCCTTTATTTAGCCCACATTCATATCTGCCCCTATTAACCTCGGGGCCATATCTGCCTTTATGTACTCCATGTCCATATCTGCCTTTATGACTCCATGTCCATATCTGCCCCTGTTTACCCTATGGCCATATCTACCTTTATTTACCTCACATCCATATCTGCCTCTGTTTACCCTACGTCCATATCTGCCTCTGTTTACCCCACGTCCATATCTGCCTTTATTTACCCCACGTCCTTATCTGTCTTTATTTACCCCACGTCCATATCTGCCTTTATTTACCCCACGTCCTTATCTGTCTTTATTTACCCCACGTCCATATCTGCCTTTATTTACCCCACGTCCTTATCTGTCTTTATTTACCCCACGTCCATATCTGTCTTTATTTACCCCACGTCCTTATCTGTCTTTATTTACCCCACGTCCATATCTGCCTTTATTTACCCCACGTCCTTATCTGTCTTTATTTACCCCACGTCCATATCCCCTGTGTTTGACTTGTCGCTTTAAGCCCTTATTTTTCACTATATTTTGGTTTGAAAGTCGTTTGACTTGGCGTTTGTCTATGGTTTTCATACAAAATTCGGTGAAAAAAAAAAGCAAGCTTTGGTTTCCTTGTCTTCAAGTCGAACATAGCAATCTGCCCCTATTTACCCCACGGCCATTAGTGAAGCGATTTTTTTAAAGGAGTCAATTAATGTTGTTAATTTTAAAGAAGTTTTTCTGTATATCTGTTTTTCATGTTTGGAATGGTTTTAATGAAAGTTATCAGAACTGTTCCTTTTGCACCTGCACGCCCATATTCCTAAACCTAAAAAGTTTCGGAACGTACTTTGCGCGTATAATACCACAATCTGTCATCTCAAGTTAATTAATAAAATTCTTTATAATTACCGTGTTTATCGCGTGTGTAATCAACGTAGCATTAACAGTGTATTTTGCCTCTCTATTTTAATATATAATTTTACGAAACAAATTGCGATTGGTACGTAAAATCAGCTGGAAAAGAAAGTGAAATCATATAGTGACAACTAGCTACCTATAGTAAATAGCCTTTTGACAATTCTATATGCGTTCGGAAAGCATACTGTCACTGTCTGTCAGTCACCTGTCAACTGTCACTTGTCATTTTTTTATTTTGAGGCTCAGGAATCTAGTCTTCAGTACACGTATATATATTTTAAATAAAAACATCACTGGAATAGTTTTTGCATTTAAACAGGACTTTAACTTACTAGACTGGGAATGTCGACAAGAACTAAATCTCGTTCCCCAGTTGTTAAAATCTGTGCTGGATGTCAATCTAATATAACTGATAGACAATTTATAGCCTGTAATTCCAACGGCTGTGACAAGACCTTCCATTTGCTATGCTTAAACTTATCTAACGTTTCATCAGAACTAAGAGCTACTTGGGTTTGCCCAGACTGCCACGCGGCTACCAAGAGAGGAGGGGATAACTCCCTTACTCCAGTGCGCCAACAAGCTTCTTCGGACCCCTCTCGAAACAGATGTCATATTATAGGTGCCGAGGAAGGGTCTAAACTCGATGATAGCGTGGCAAGTCTAACATCCGAAATAAGACTTCTACGGAAGGATATGCTGTCATTTAAAAATGAGTTCAAAGAAGTAGTCAACTCGTTAAAAAAATGCCATGACCGACTGGATGATGTCACGTTGCAGATTACGAAAGTAGAATCTAGAATCAATTCATTGGAGAACCAGCAAAAATCAAACACAGTACTAAATGCAACTATTGTACAATTGCAAACCGAGCTTAACGTCCAATCGCAGTTGGGGCTCAAAAACGAAGTGGAAATTGTGGGTTTTACGGAAAGCAAGACCGAAAACATTCATCAATTGGTACACCTAACAGCTGCTAAAATAGGTGTTGCGTTATCCGATCTTGACTTGGATAACATCGCACGTGCAGGTCCTCGTAGGTCAGAGTTGCCCTCCAACGCTCGCCCCATAGTGGTTCGCTTCACTCGCAAGGCTAAACGTGACGAGTTTATTAAGGCGGCCAAAATTAGACGAAATCTTACCGCACAGGACATTGCAGATTGCCAGGACGCACAAAGAGTCTTCGTTAACGAACGCCTCACAAAAACCAATCGCATACTGTTTCGTGACGCACGCCTGCGCGCGAAGCAGCACGATTTCAAACACTGTTGGACCAGCAACGGGAGAATTTACACCCGGAAAAGAGACGGCGCTGCGCTACAGTTCATTCAATCTGCTGATGATCTTGACCGTATTTTCCGTCTGCAACCAGAACCTCCAGTACTACCAGCAGTGGCGATCCATGTCTCCAACCATTAAATCACTCACTGATCTTAAAAGCATCTACACTTATTGCTTGGATATAGTCATAGTACTAAATAGTTTAATATCTAGTTTAATTTTAGGATTAATTTATATTTGCTTTATAATTATTTATTTAAGTACCTATATATTTATATATTTCAAATTGTTCTCATCTAAGCTTTTCTCAGAAGGTTTCGCCAATTTACATATTGATGAATGGCAAATTCATTTTTATTGGATCAGTTTGACAAATCATTAAACTTAACATGTCATAAAGTACAGCAGGTGGAGCTTTGCAAAGATATAATTAAAAATTATAATTTAAAGATCCTTACTTTTAACATTAGAAGCCTGCAATGTAATTTTGATAGCTTCTTGGTGACTCTGGGGAGGCTAGACATTGTATATGACGTAATAGTTCTGACAGAATGTTGGATAAATAGCGACTCAACTATTTGCCAAATAAACGGTTTTAAATCTTTCCACACCACCAAGTACCTTAACCAGGCAGGAGGAGTTGTGGTATATGTCAAAAATACTTGGTCACCGGTGGTAACTGAGCCAAACTTAAATGATGCAAATTGTTTGTTGGTGAAAGTCGCTGGCTGTTTCTCGTTATTAGGTATATACCGCTCACCTTCATTTAGACAAACTGATAGGTTTGTGGACTCTCTTGAGGATGTCCTTAGTTCTTTGGGTAGCAGTCCTTGCCTCGTACTAGCAGGTGATATAAACATTAATATAATCGCAAAAAACGACGATAACTCTGCCAATTACCAGTCTCTGCTGGCCAGTTTTGGTTTTAGGCCAGCAGTGCATGTACCCACCCGTAATGAATCCTGTCTCGACCACGTATACATTAAGACGAAGCCCAATGCGGAATCTATAGTGTGCTCGTGCGCGGTCACTGATCATGACCTAGTTATGACCGGAGTTGCAGTGACACGATCTAAACGGCCACAGCCTGACCGTACTAAAGTTAAGATTAATTATGAAGCTGTTTTATCTCAGCTCTGTGAGGTAAACTGGTTACCTGTTACTGATAATACCTCAGCTACAAATGCTGCAGCTACACTCACGGATATACTTGCTACTATCGTAAACAACAACACTAAGGTGATAAAGATCAGTCGCTCTAAGTACAATATTCAGCCTTGGATGACACCTGGCCTGATAAGGTGCTCTAAGCATAGAGATAAATTACATGTCGCAGTTAGGAAACATCCAAATGATCCTGTTAAAAAACTAATCTATACACGATACAGAAACTTTTATGTTAGTCTTCTAAGAAAAATAAAAACTCAGTATTACTCTAACGAACTCGAACAAAATAAGCATGAGCCGAAGAAGTTATGGGACAGCATCAAACAAATATCTTCCTCACATAAAATTGCCGCCTGCGCCTCGGAACTTACCAATATTAAAAGATCCCCCAAGGATTCATTGAACCACTGCAATGAGTTTTTCTCCACGGTAGGTCAACAACTCGCTGATAAAATTCTACTCGAAACAGGGGAGACCCAAGATGCTTTGGCGTCCAAAGTCCACCTACGCCAATTCTCATCTGGATCATTTTTCATGCACCCAACTACACCATCTGAAGTTGAAAGCTATGTCCAACAGCTAAAGGTTAATAGTGCTCCAGGTATGGATGGTCTATCAAACCGTCTCCTTAAATATATTAAAAGCCAAATATCAATTCCACTTGCCCACGTTATTAACCTCAGCTTGTCCTCTGGCACGTTTCCCGATTCATGGAAAATTGCTGTTGTAACACCAATACATAAGAACGGTGATAAGAGTATACCCGGTAACTACCGCCCGATTTCATTGCTAGGCGCCTTTTCGAAAATTCTGGAAAGAATTGTGAACAGGCAGCTAATGGGTTACTTGGAATCACACAATTTCTTCTCGGATCAGCAATTCGGTTTTCGGAAGGGACGATCTACTGAGGACGCGGTGACCCTTTTAACCAACACTCTTGCTTCACATCTGGACCGGGGTCAGGCCTGCATCGGTGTTTTTCTGGACCTGGCCAAGGCGTTCGACACGGTCTCTGTTCCTATTCTTCTACGTAAATTGGAAGCATCTGGTGTCCGCGGGATCGCTCTTGATTGGTTTGTGAGCTATTTATGTAATAGGAAACAGTGCCTAAGAGTCGGCGCCTTGGTGAGTGAACCACACTGTCTGTCGTATGGTCTACCACAAGGTAGTATTCTTGGCCCTTCCCTGTTTCTTATATATCTCAATGATATAGCACACCTATCTCTGCCGTTTTCAGAGGTGATCTGCTATGCAGATGATACTGCCCTATTATTTTATGACAATTCCTGGCACGGAGTTCATGGCAGGGCTGAGGCAGGAATGACCAAGGTCGCTGCATGGCTAAATCAGAATTTACTGACCCTTAACACCGCTAAAACCCATTTCATCTGTTTCCACAAGACTGCAGCGTCGGCTCCGAAGTCCAATGCTCTCTCGGAAATTAAAATCCACAATTGCGCCTCTTCCATTTCAAATGATGGTGGCCGTTCAGTTTGCTCCTGTAACACGATTTGCAGGGCAAACTCACTAAAATACCTAGGAGTTGTGGTGGATGAGAGGCTTACTTTTGGTGATCACATAGAGGCAGTGTCAGCCAGGGCAAGAAAGCTGATTTATACGGTTAGGGTTCTTCGAGATGTTGCTAACAAGAAACTGCTAAAGAGTATATACTTAGCACTTTGTCAGTCTATATTGTGTTACTGCATACTTGCATGGGGGGGATGTGCCACTACGGTTTTGATTAGGGCCGAAAGAGCCCAAAGGTCTATTCTTAAGGTAATGCTCAGGAAACCGTTTAGACATCCCACAACATCGCTATATGAGGAGGCTGAAGTGCTTAGCGTTCGAAGATTGTTTATCCTTGCGTCCACAGTACATTGTCATCGTACTGCCATAAGATTGAAATCTTCTACAAAGAGGCTCGCGAAGCGTGTCCCCGCAATGGACAATATTTGTATTAAAACTGCATTTGCTGGCCGTTTTAGTTTCTTCCTAGACTCGTTTTTATATAACAGAATAATAAAGAAATGTGATATTCTGCACTCAACACTTAAAGAGGCACGGATTAGAGTTGCAAGGCTCCTACTAGACTGGAACTACTATGAAACTGAACAATTTATGAGACCTATCGCTTAGTATGCTCACTGAACACTTCACAGAATTAATTTATTGATCCACAACCCGTTGTTTTAATTATTGTATACTCCTATATATAATATATATGTATGTAATTATTTATTTCGTATATTTTTTGCTACCTTTCTTTATCTCTAAGTTGGTAATCTTAGATTGGGACCCACATGTCAGGCTTAACTGCCTTGTGTGGGACCATCACCAAAATACATTTTGCAAATCCTGTAATAATGTTCCACGATTGTTTGTTAACATATATTGTAAAACCTTACATTGCTAATAAATCATTTGAATTTGAATTTGAATATTTTAATTAAATTTGATGGAAATGATCTTTGAAATTCAGCAATCAGATGTCTAAATTTAAATGTGACAATACGGTTTCGCAAAGGTTTTATTGCTTAGCACTATGATTAGTTCGTGTATATTTAGATAATGGGTTCGATTCCCGTTCGGGACACAATCATTTATTTGTAATATTTCTCTAGTTTGGTACGCTAGACATCGACGCGCTTGCCATTTGTCATGATTGCCTTATAGTAAATTTATCTAAACGTACCGCTTTTTGAAATACGTTTCTGAGCACCCCGAAAGGGTTACGGTTGTGATGATACTTTACTTTTTATTTTCCAGAGATCATCCAACCCTCATCCGAGGAGTTACAAACAACGAAGCCGAGACTAAAATCCACGCGTGTGCCAATTTCAAAGAAAGCAAAGACCACGAGTTGTGTGTAACTTCTTGTAGCGACAAAAACTTCCTGCTTGTCCGTCTGACTGCTATGAAATGGAGGGAATATGACCTAGAACAATCTCCAATAGACAGAGTGTCGGATAACAAACTATATGCTTGTTTTCCCACACATTGTAGTCGGAGCGAACTTATTTACTTTATCAATTATTTCTCACCAAAACGTGTGATAGGATTTCCAGAACCGTACAAAGAATGCAAAGAAGAAAAGTACATTGCTATTAATAGTGATCAGAAAGGAGTTAAAAGGAAACTTCATCAAATTTAAGGTTTTGTAACTCCAGCCGGGCAAAGGCTTTCTAGAATCTTGACTTGACAAGCTCTGCAATAGCCATAGACAAATAATTAGTTTTGTTTTGAAATGAAAAGAAAAATGCGGTCGAACACAGGGTCAATATAAATAGTTATTTTACAATTGCTTGTTCTAATTTTCCACCACCTGGCATTAAGTGTTCGACTTGGAGAAACTCGAGCAAACGCTACTCGAACTACTTTCAAATTTAAATTAAAAAAAAAAACGCTTAGTGTCGAGTCGAACATGGCTATTGATAGAAGTTTAAACACAGCATTCGTTTCTCGATTTGATATTGAAGTGTGTACATGCTATAGTTACAAAACTCGTTAATAATTTTACTGCTTCTAATTCGTGTGGCGCTGCAAGATATTTCTGTGATATAAAAAAAATGTTTTTGGTAATAAAACTGCAAATAAACAAATAACATTTTTATTTCTCAAATTCATCCTAATTCCTACCTCACTATAAATCTATACTAATTCGGTGTTCGACTTCAAAATAAAGCTCGCTTTTTTAATTAATTTTTGCTTTTATTGAATGAGAACCATAAGCATCCCGAAGTCGAACGAAACGCGCGCGACGCGCGACGTTCAGAGAAAAAGTGGAAAAAGCGCCTAAAGCGATAAGTCGAACACAGTTAAACAAGTAGGTATCCATGTTTTTTACGTTCCTAGTTATTAAAAAACTGATAGGACACTTTAAGCAGATACATAAAAGAACAATGGGGTGTATCACTAACTTTTTATCACGATAGATGGCGCATGATAGATAGTACCTAATCTGTCAGTTGCATAGTTTTTTTTTTATTTTTCTTAAAAAAAATATTATTTTCTGGATATTATGCCGAAGTGAGCAGCTTTTAAGTGTAAACATCGAGATTTCCAAGCGAAATCACAGATATGGTGATCACAAAATTGCCGTTCTTTTAATTCAACCTTCTTTTTAAAGACGGTGGTCGCTTTCTTAATTCGTCTTTTTAAGTTAGATAACGTTAAGTTAAAATATATTTTTCCGTTATAAAAAGAAATAACTACAAAAACATTTGAAAAATGATGCGTCAAAGGTGTAAACAAGGTACCAGTGCCGATAGCGACTTCTACAAAAAGCTTTGGCTGATCCACCCCATTGGTAAAATAAAATATTTGGTTTTTAAAATAACGTTTTTTTTTAAATATATATTCTGGAACTCTGTCTAAATAACAAGACTATTTAATTATTTACAAATCAATATTAATTAATGTAAATTCTAAACGGAACATTATTGTTTGGGTTTTTTGACTTGATTTTCGAATTCGTTGAAAACTTTTTCGCTCATTTTGTCCCCTTCGTCGTCGATCTGTTCCACAGAGAGGACTTCCGGAATATAAAACTGCATCATGTTTTGTACCTGGAGACAACATATTTCTGTCAGACTAAATCATTTTCAACACAATTTAACACTTGTGCATCCCTCTCTCTCGCACAATCCAATATTTTCAAATAATTTTCCAGTAAAGTAGACTCGGAGGTTTGAGAAATGTTATCAACTTTATTATTATATATTAAGGACTTATTTTAAATTTTCAATGCCTAATTTTAGACAGAGAAAAATATTAAAAACTACACCATTGAAATGTTATATTATATTTTAATAGGTGGTAGGCGGACTGTTAATAGGTGATAGGCGGACTGTTAATAGGTGATAGGCGGACTGGTAATAGTGATTTGTTGGGGGGGGGAAGTATCCACTGTTCGTGCTGATATACTCAGTAAAGTGTATCCACACGTTACGGGATCAGGCTCGAGTTGCCGACATGTCTAGCCCGCCCGGTATAGTGATACTGATGTCAGTCATGAGTGTCTGATTCCAGTTTGACCTTGCGAGCCACTAACAATCAGGTTAAGGTCACATGTCGTGCTAGTATAATATATATTACATAGCAT
Organism: Tinea semifulvella; assembly: GCA_910589645.1. Lineage (NCBI taxonomy): Eukaryota > Metazoa > Arthropoda > Insecta > Lepidoptera > Tineidae > Tinea > Tinea semifulvella. The sequence continues at coordinate 8,424,030 of OU342626.1, forward strand.
TTACCCAGCAATTACCCAGATAGGTTCAAATCTTTCCAACAATGAATCCTGACTGTTAAAGTCGTTGTCTGTTACAACATAACATATATAATGTTTCTGACCACCTCGAAAGGGATACCGTCGTGATGATACTTTTTAACTTTTTTATATGAACGTTATTACGAGTACATCTTTATTATAGGCGTCTGGTTGTCATCTTACTGAAATTTGATTAAAGTCATATCTTCAGTGACACTTGCGTGAATAGTGACACTAGATGAATCAACTGACACGCGAATCATTAAAATCGCTACATGGGTTTGGTCTCCAGTGGACCACAAAGGATCAAACATATATACATACTCGTACATAGGCATGATAAACATATAACCCTTCTCTGCGTTGCGCAGTCGGGTAAAAACAATGATTTTCCTCTATTTAACTAAAGCAAATACCTCCTCATATAAGTGATATCTCCAAAATGTTCACTTCGGTACCACTGTGTGTTGCTCCAGGTTTTGATTTGGTGGTAAAGTAAAACTTACTCCGTTCTTGAGTGTGACAATGGAACTGGGACAGGAGGAGCACGAGCCTTGCATCTTCAGAGTCAGCACTCCGTCCTTGAAGTCTACGTACAGCACGTCCCCCCCGTCCTCCTGCACCGTGGGTCTGATTCGAGTGTCCAACAACTCCTTGATCATCTGGACGGTCTCGTCGTCATCTTCGTTTATTTCTGGAATACCAATTAGACAACTTACCAACCAGACAACAGAATACAAGCTAATTGGCATTCTTGTACATAAAACAGCTAACGGCCAAGAAGTCTCCATACTATCTTGTTTCTACTCTTCAGGACACAGTGCTTGCACTACGACCCAGCTTCAATGTACTTGGGTTTACTACCAAAGTACTTGCTCAGATCTATACTTTTTTATGTTATAGTGAAGTTGCATAAAGTGACACTGTATTGAACTATCTATCCGATACGACCTTTAGCATATTCTTAACAGTGTGTTTACACATGATAGCAGAAAAACTATCTACATCATTCTCTGCAAACATTCTGGACAGACTGTAAGAACGTGGTAGTCCTAGTAATACCCAGAAACCATTATTATACTAGTTAAAATAATTACAATAATAAAAAAATGAAAAAATATTAATAAAGAAAAAGCTTCGAAAGAAACTCACGAGTATCTCCTGAAGGTTTAGCATCTGTAACAACGGGTAAGCCGCTCGCAAAGAAGTCCATGATGGTGGCAAATATATGGGGCTTGATGAACTTCCAGTCGAGATCTTCATCCTGTTTGGTAATCGTCACAAAATCACCACCAAAGAACACCCCTTTCACACCTTCTATGCGGAATAGCATTTTAGCTGAAAGGTAATAAACATATTAGAATAAATTTTTCTGGATTATGTTTCATAATTCAAAATATTTTTAATACAATACAACTTGTCCCCATAGTCCTATCGTCTCAACCTCAAACGGCCTAAATAAATGCTACATACCTAAAGGACTACAATATGCAGCTCCAATATTTGGGAAATCCATGGTCTGTCCGGGCTCCAGGACTTGTGAGCCCGGCAAGAACTTCAGGCTGTTGGGGTTCGGAGTATCTTGGGTCTGGATAAACATGCTTCTACAAGAACACACTTGTAATGGCTTCTTAAAGTCTGTGATTAAGGTCTTACTAGCTCTGTGTAAGCTGGAGAACTGTCTAACATCACCATTCCTGGAATAAATAAGTTATCAGATAAATAAATTAGATCTCTGTGACACAGCGATGGGAAAACTACGTCCAGCAGGTTAACTCTGGACTGAAATCTTTAAATTATCTATTTTTTTCACGTTTGAGTACTGCATTTGTGCAAATAGCATCTTGTTGCGCAATAAAATAGAAAAAGGAGACGTTTTAATTTAATTGCGCTATAATACACTCTTCATCCACTATTCTACTCCTGTATTGACGGCAGACCTGCTTAGGCCCAATTCTTTCAGTAAGTGCTGTACAGATTTTGCTGGAACTCCTCTTGCACCAACTTCCATTGCGTAAAGCTAAGTCTTGAACCCGTTCCTGAACATTTCTTCTGTAAGATCATAATATTTATTTGACTTCATGTTGTGGCCTTTTCGAAAATTTATTCGAAAATAAGGGTAATGAGAAACACTTTTAGAATACATTTGTCATAGATTTACAACATTGCCTCGGAGAGCACATTAAGCCGTCAATCCCGGTTCCACTACTACCAACTTGTGTAATCTTTAATAAATTGGCAAAATTCATCCAACAGTGGAGGTCTAGGACTCTGCGTTCTAGGGGTTGTGATGATGATGATGAAAGGTGGCTGAATTTGAGCACCTCACTAGGGATTGGAGAGCGGTGGTGGTTCGAGTTGCTCCGTAATTGTTTTTATCATTGTTTAACTACTTACTGTAACAACTGTCCATGAGTCTGGTAGCAACACGGACCTGCTTTTCTTAATATCCTCAGGCTATTTCGTAACATTCTTATAAAGTGTTTCACATAAATCTACGTAGTTATTTATTTATTACTTGATTTTGAGGTTATATGTCAATGTCAAACTACAGACAGCTGTTCTTTTTCCCAAAGTTATAATCCTAGTTATAAGTCCATTGCGTGTTATTTAATACCAAGCTTGTGTTTAGTTTAACGATAATACGCAATGTATAATATAACACCAGTGAGTGTTGAGATCGCGCGGCAATTAATTTCGCTTTGAAAGTCCTTCGACTTGCGTTGCTTAAAGAGTTCTAAATAAACAGAAGATTTCATAGTATTTGAGCAAAATTCGGTAAAATTGTCTTGCCTTCAAGTCAAACATAGCAGAAATTACCATTGTCATTATTCTAAGAAATAAACAGTCTAGGATTTACATCGATCAAGAACGTAAAACATGGCGACTGTGCCTAGGGGGTGTAACTTTGCCCGGCTGTGTATCTTCCCGTAAACTGGAAAAAATAGGGTTTTACGGAATCAACTACACCATTGAAATAATTTTATTACCTAGCTACTTTAACAGTCGGGACCCATTGTTGGGAAGATTTAAACCTGTCTCGTACGGTTTCTGACTGTTAAAGTCGCTAATGTAGTTAATAAAATATATAAAATTATTTCAATGGTGTAGTTAAGTGGTTTTTTTTTTTGGCGAAGGAGACCTTGGCTTTGGTTTGGTTTTTTCTTTTTAGTATTAAATTCAAGTTTTTTAAATTGTCGGTTTTTTATTTTTATTTTTGACACTTTCTGTTAATGATTTATAAAAACCTACATATTTTTTTACAATAAAAAATAATATACATGTGTGTTTATGTGTTTACTTTTTAATAATGTAACACTTCAGTAATACTGTAAATATATATACATTTTTTCAATAGGTAAAATTAATTGGTTTTTAAAACTCAGAGGCCTGTTTATTTTTTAGGGTTACGGTTTGGTCTGAATAACAAAAGACATGCATTCTTTTCATAATTTTATTAGAGAAAGATGAAATAAGTATGAATGATTCTAATAATTGATTTACATTATACGATAGGCGTTTATGGTAACTCACAGATATGCCCCTATTATTTAATATAGACATCCAACAAAATCACTAAAATTTATTAAATTCTTTAAAAAAATATTTATACATAACTATTTTGTCCATAAAACTAATATCTAACTTAAAAAATATTTTGCAAACTTGTGGCAGTGGGGTTCATATAAGTAACGCTAAACTTTAACTTATTATTATATTATTTGCAATAGTTATTTACAACCTCTAATATTTATTCTACCTATTTACAAAATTTTCACAGTTAAAGAATTTTGAATAAATTACCTAATTTATCAATATTTAAGAAAGATAAAAGCAAGAAATCAGATGAATTATAGATTTTGATACGAAATGCGAATGAATAATGGCGGGTTTACATTAGTAAGTCATCGAATTGGATGGTACGGTCTAACCAAATGATATAAACTGGCCATGAAGTGCGTTCGGAATATAACCGCAGCTACTTTTTTTCACCACTTTGTTAGCCCAGTATGTTTGGTCATGTAGGATCACTTACATTTTACTACTTATTAATATCTATTATTTTACACAAATTGTGCTGGTTTTTTTACATCCAAGCATATAAGAAATAAAATTAATTGCAGATTTCTTCTGTTTCTCGCCATGATGTAGGCTTCCCCCTAAGGGGAGCCACTTGACGCGATCTTTCGCCATCCTCATCCATAGCCCCCACCAGCGACCTTCTTTAGGTCATCTGTCATCTGTCCGGGGTCGTCCCACTCTGCGTATTTCCGTACGTGGTCTTCACTCTGGAACCCGTTTGCTCCATCGGTTCTGCGCCAGATGTGTCCGGTCCATTGCCACTTCAGCTTGTCAATTTTAAAAGCTATGTCAGTAATTTTTGTTCTCCGACGAATATCAACTTTTGGATTCTAGCCATTAGAGAAATACCAAGCATAGCTCGCTGAGGATCCTTGAAGTTATGAACCAAAATCACTGTCAGTGTCCACGTCTCTGCTCCGTGCGACATTGCCGGGAGAACGCACTGGTTGAAGACTTTTCTTGTCGTATGGACTATGGGAGCATGTGCCAGATGTGCTCAATGCGTCTGTCATTGGATGACATTGGATGGTCGTAACAGGTTTTAATGTGAAATGGTAAATAAGTAAAGTGCGTTCCAAATGCAACTGTAGCTACTTTTTTACATCAACAGAACAATTTGAGTTTTTTTTTATACGAAACATTATTTTAATTGATAGTAATGTGGTGGTGTGTTGTTGCATAAAATATTAGCTGCGATATTTATCCTAAACAGTAGAAGAATAGAAATGAAGATAAAAATATTAAAAATGAGTTCGTCAGAGGAAGCGTTCTAATATTTAAAAAATGAGAAAATATTTTAAAATTAATACAGTTACAAAAATAAATATAACTAATAAGATCCTGTTTTCCAGCTAAAATCTTAGAGTAGTATTTTAATGTATTAATTGAAATAAAAATAGGTCATGGATTACTCTATAATAGGATAAGCCCACGCCAATAGCCGACGCCGCAGCTGAAGTCCATTCTATAATAGGATAAGACCACGCCAATAGCCGACGCCGCAGCTGAAGTCCATTCTATAATAGGATAAGACCACGCCAATAGCCGACGCCGCAGCTGAAGTCCATTCTATAATAGGATAAGACCACGCCAATAGCCGACGCCGCAGCTGAAGTCCATTCTATAATAGGATAAGACCACGCCAATAGCCGACGCCGCAGCTGAAGTCCATTCTATAATAGGATAAGACCACGCCAATAGCCGACGCCGCAGCTGAAGTCCATTCTATAATAGGATAAGCCCACGCCAATAGCCGACGCCGCAGCTGAAGTCCATTCTATAATAGGATAAGACCACGCCAATAGCCGACGCCGCAGCTGAAGTCCATTCTATAATAGGATAAGACCACGCCAATAGCCGACGCCGCAGCTGAAGTCCATTCTATAATAGGATAAGACCACGCCAATAGCCGACGCCGCAGCTGAAGTCCATTCTATAATAGGATAAGACCACGCCAATAGCCGACGCCGCAGCTGAAGTCCATTCTATAATAGGATAAGACCACGCCAATAGCCGACGCCGCAGCTGAAGTCCATTATATAATAGGATAAGACCACGCCAATAGCCGACACCGCAGCTGAAGTCCATTCTATAATAGGATAAGCCCACGCCAATAGCCGACGCCGCAGCTGAAGTCCATTCTATAATAGGATAAGACCACGCCAATAGCCGACGCCGCAGCTGAAGTCCATTCTATAATAGGATAAGCCCACGCCAATAGCCGACGCCGCAGCTGAAGTCCATTCTATAATAGGATAAGACCACGCCAATAGCCGACGCCGCAGCTGAAGTCCATTCTATAATAGGATAAGCCCACGCCAATAGCCGACGCCGCAGCTGAAGTCCATTCTATAATAGGATAAGACCACGCCAATAGCCGACGCCGCAGCTGAAGTCCATTCTATAATAGGATAAGACCACGCCAATAGCCGACGCCGCAGCTGAAGTCCATTCTATAATAGGATAAGACCACGCCAATAGCCGACGCCGCAGCTGAAGTCCATTCTATAATAGGATAAGACCACGCCAATAGCCGACGCCGCAGCTGAAGTCCATTCTATAATAGGATAAGACCACGCCAATAGCCGACGCCGCAGCTGAAGTCCATTATATAATAGGATAAGACCACGCCAATAGCCGACGCCGCAGCTGAAGTCCATTCTATAATAGGATAAGCCCACGCCAATAGCCGACGCCGCAGCTGAAGTCCATTCTATAATAGGATAAGACCACGCCAATAGCCGACGCCGCAGCTGAAGTCCATTATATAATAGGATAAGACCACGCCAATAGCCGACGCCGCAGCTGAAGTCCATTCTATAATAGGATAAGCCCACGCCAATAGCCGACGCCGCAGCTGAAGTCCATTCTATAATAGGATAAGACCACGCCAATAGCCGACGCCGCAGCTGAAGTCCATTCTATAATAGGATAAGACCACGCCAATAGCCGACGCCGCAGCTGAAGTCCATTCTATAATAGGATAAGACCACGCCAATAGCCGACGCCGCAGCTGAAGTCCATTATATAATAGGATAAGACCACGCCAATAGCCGACGCCGCAGCTGAAGTCCATTCTATAATAGGATAAGCCCACGCCAATAGCCGACGCCGCAGCTGAAGTCCATTCTATAATAGGATAAGACCACGCCAATAGCCGACGCCGCAGCTGAAGTCCATTCTATAATAGGATAAGACCACGCCAATAGCCGACGCCGCAGCTGAAGTCCATTCTATAATAGGATAAGCCCACGCCAATAGCCGACGCCGCAGCTGAAGTCCATTCTATAATAGGATAAGACCACGCCAATAGCCGACGCCGCAGCTGAAGTCCATTCTATAATAGGATAAGCCCACGCCAATAGCCGACGCCGCAGCTGAAGTCCATTCTATAATAGGATAAGACCACGCCAATAGCCGACGCCGCAGCTGAAGTCCATTCTATAATAGGATAAGCCCACGCCAATAGCCGACGCCGCAGCTGAAGTCCATTCTATAATAGGATAAGACCACGCCAATAGCCGACGCCGCAGCTGAAGTCCATTCTATAATTTAATATTATCGTAAATACAATTTTTCGCAAATTGTAACGCAGAGCTTATTTTGAACTTACTGGCAACTTTGCCCCATAACAACTTAATACAAAATTCAAAAATATTTTGTTGTTATTTATTAATAATTTGATCACGGCATACGTTTGGGGCAAATCATTCGTTACTTAAGACGATTCCCTAAGGTTAGATAAAATAAGAATAGGCCAACCCCTTCCCCTCTGTTTAGTCTCGATGAGTCTAGTTACAACCCAACTAGCCAGCGAAGTGTCGACTAAATGAACCTGGTTTTCAATTTATTTTACAATTGGATACTCAACTAGCATCTTACAAGATACAAGCCAGCGAGTTCGCTAGCAAAAAATGTGTGATGAAGTTTTTCTTTATCATTAAATTTATCTGTAAATATTATGTTATATGTATGTATGTGATGTATGTATGTAATCTTAAAGATATTGGTCAGTTCAGGAGCTCTAAACCCACTCGGGAAGTAAATCTTATCTTAGGTAAGTTTGCGCATTTTTATAATTTTACGTAAAGTGTTCGATGACTAGTTTACAAGCTACAAGCCAGCGACTTCGCTAATAGCTTGTAAACTCGCCCCGTGACATCATCATTGCGAACTAGTTGCGAGTATCTTCACGTTTTGGCAGACAACAAAAATGTCAACGGAAGTACTTCTCGCGGGAGAAACTATTTTAGCTTTTGCTACCAAGAAAGATTTACTAAGAAAACTGTAAGAGTGTTCCATTTCATTTTTCAGTTTAAGAAAATGACCCATAGAACACAGACGACACGCCACCCATGATTCTAAGTCGCTAGCCAGTTCGCTACTGAGCGAGTGGAAAGTTTTGTGTGTCATCGACCGTCGCTAACTCGCTAGCTATTAAACTCGCTGCCAAGTAGACTGTAAGCTCGCTTAATATCATCGAGGCCCAGACCTGCAGCCCTGTTCTGTTATAATTAGTCGCAAACGTTACATTGTCAAAATAGTGAATTCTGTTATTTATTACCACTTATAGCCCGAGTTTCTCCGATCATAGCCGACCTTACGTCAAAATAGCGTTTTCCACTATTTCAAAGCTCACCCATGGGGTTGCAACTTCAAAATCATTGGGAGAACGTGAATTAAATACTTAAATTGTTCGCCGCGAATTTATATTAAAGTTAACAACATTTATATTAATTAAACTAAGATTATATATTTACATTAAACATAGTTTTATAACACATTAGGTAATAAATCAAATATATATATATATATATATTTGTTTTAAATGAACGCATCGTAACGTTATTTTGCTGTCATCTGTAGTGGAAACTTTAAAAGAGAATACCGATTTTAATAGCGTTTTACACTGACAGTTCCGTTATTTAAGGGAATTCACTATAACGTTGGTGCTTAAGTAACAGAAGGGCTACTGGGGGGTCAGTGTAAGAAAAAAAAATTCATGGTCGACCCCCTTCCTCCCTAAATAAGACATGGTCGACCCCCTTCTTCCCTAAATAAGACATGGTCGACCCCCTTCTTCCCTAAAAAAGACATGGTCGACCCCCTTCTTCCCTAAATAAGACATGGTCGACCCCCTTCTTCCCTAAATAAGACATGGTCGACCCCCTTCCTCCCTAAATAAGACATGGTCGACCCCCTTCTTCCCTAAATAAGACATGGTCGACCCCCTTCTTCCCTAAATAAGACATGGTCGACCCCCTTCTTCCCTAAAAAAGACATGGTCGACCCCCTTCTTCCCTAAATAAGACATGGTCGACCCCCTTCTTCCCTAAATAAGACATGGTCGACCCCCTTCTTCCCTAAATAAGACATGGTCGACCCCCTTCTTCCCTAAATAAGACATGGTCGACCCCCTTCTTCCCTAAATAAGACATGGTCGACCCCCTTCTTCCCTAAATAAGACATGGTCGACCCCCTTCCTCCCTAAATAAGACATGGTCGACCCCCTTCTTCCGTAAATTGTCTTACGTAAAAAATAATAGCCCCTTTTGGACGACGATTGCTTTTTAAGTAAGTCATATATTTTGGTCAAATAAGCAATTACATACATTTTAATTATTCTATTAGCTTCAAGTTAACATATATTCATATCGCCATCGTAACATCTTGTACCGCATTCAGTAACATACAGCTTGTCATTAAATCATTTATATACATTCCGGCGTTCCAGGTATACGCTGCGCTTACACTATAAGCCAGCGCCATCAACCTTTTAATTTAATTTGTATTACTTTTTTTAGCTCTGTTAGATTTCATAAAAAGGAATACTTATATATTTGACTTTGACAAAAATGCAATGAGTCGGGACCACCACTCGAGTCCTGCGTCTAAAACTGGAACTAAACGTGACGGCCTAGCTGCGCTGTGTTGTAGTTTTTTAGAAGTGAAAAAAAAAAATGGGTTACCAAGATATTAAATTTTTCCTAAATTATTGGATAATAATATATTAGTAACAATCGACGGCATTTTTAACTTACATCGTTATATTTACAGAGACTTCATATTCGTTCAACTCGGCCTATGTATCTTGTACTTGTACAATTAAAGTCAATATTAAAAGAATTAGGACCCACATCGTAACGATATTTTGTAAAAAAATATTGACTTGACAATTTAAATACTATCTTTTAGCTTTACACAGTTGGATATACACGAACATGATTTAAAGACGTTACGGGGAAGTAGAATATGTTGTAGAAATGTGGGGAAAAAATATATTACATTGGTATCATTTTATAATGCTACACCAGCGCCACGGGTATCGGTTGTGGTGCTACCGACTTTACAACCAAAGTGTGCAGTTTAGATTTTACCTTACTAGCACGATATGTGACCTTGCGCCAACCTGATGGTAAGTGGCGCGCGAGTTCTATGTATGTTAGTAACTGGACACAGACTCTCGTGACCAACGTCTGGGCAAATTACCACCATCAGACCACCTATTTATTGTTCTCGTTGAAAGTATGTGCCATTTGCAATGATGTCGAATGCCAATGTTTACTTTCAAGGAGAACTAATATTGTAAGTTTGCCATGGTAATTAAAAAAAAAAATTTGATACGTTAAAAATGTTAGAATTATGTGCGAGCTGGAACGCGCCTTTTGTTTTGTCATTGTGTAGAATCCGTAATAGTAAGTGGTTAGAGATGTTTGCACCGACAGACGCAGCAGGAGGGGAACAGGAACCAGTCCATGAAGATGCCGGCGCAGTCATCGCTCGGGTCGTACGCCAAAAGGCGGTGCCACTTGTACTTCTGCTCGCAGCCGCAGTCTCCGGAACATCTCCGAGTCGACTCTTTACTGAAAACCAATTCCATTATAAATAACCAATACTCCATTTGAATGCGAGAAAAACCAAGCTACTGGTGGTTAAAAGAAGGATAAAGTGACGATAAGGATTGACGATGAATTTAAAACAAGTAAATGAAATTATACTGCGTGTAATTGTCAAAAGAGCGAATATTTTTTTAGGCTTCTATATATCATTCTATTAAAGTAGATATTTGCTCGGCCGCTGTCAAGCTTGAGCAAATATATACGAGTTTGAGAATTGAATAATGGATGACCCTCAGTTTCCTGGCAGAGTTGTGCGCCCAGTGTGGAGCCACGATTAGTTGTGTAGTTACCTGCAGACCTCCTGGTGGATGGCTTGCTCGAAGTGCATGGTGTTGACGATGGCCCTCAGTTTCCTGGCAGAGTTGTGCGCCCAGTGTGGAGCCACGATTAGTTGTGTAGTTACCTGCACACCTCCTGGTGGATGGCTTGTTCGAAGTGCATGGTGTTGACGATGGCCCTCAGTTTCCTGGCAGAGTTGTGCGCCCAGTACGGAGTCATGATCTCTGTCTTACTCTCGCACGCGTCCATTCTGAAATACATAAGCAAACATGGTAATCATTACACCCACTAGACCAACTAAATTAAGTGTGGAACGAATTCTACAAATTTAATCAAAATCAATTAGAAGCATCGCTTCTCGACAAAATCAATTAGAAGCATCGCTTCTCGACAAAATCAATTAGAAGCATCGCTTCTCGACAAAATCAATTAGAAGCATCGCTTCTCGACAAAATCAATTAGAAGCATCGCTTCTCGACAAAATCAAATAGAAGCATCGCTTCTCGACAAAATCAATTAGAAGCATCGCTTCTCGACAAAATCAATTAGAAGCATCGCTTCTCGACAAAATCAATTAGAAGCATCGCTTCTCGACAAAATCAATTAGAAGCATCGCTTCTCGACAAAATCAATTAGAAGCATCGCTTCTCGACAAAATCAATTAGAAGCATCGCTTCTCGACAAAATCAATTAGAAGCATCGCTTCTCGACAAAATCAATTAGAAGCATCGCTTCTCGACAAAATCAATTAGAAGCATCGCTTCTCGACAAAATCAATTAGAAGCATCGCTTCTCGACAAAATCAATTAGAAGCATCGCTTCTCGACAAAAAAAGTATTATAAGACATAATAGCTTGGACTATCATTTTTTTTATATATTCATTATTTGATATCAATATTAAAGAATTTCAAAGCATTGCATGGATTCACCGTGCGGGTGCCGGGTCCATTATGATAATAGAGAGAGATATGAGAAGTATGGTTATGGTATGAAATTAAAAATATATCCAAAATGTCCGTAATAAAATTTCGTAGAAAGTTGTATTGTGCGAGCGAGAGAGAAGCCTGTACCTGCCGGTGGTGTTCCCGGAGTGCGGGTCGGGCAGGCGCGTGGGCCTGGCCTGGCGCGGCTGGCGGAAGTAGGAGTCCCCCTGGTGCAGGTCGGGCACTCCCGGAGCTCGCCGCACCCGAGACGAGCCCGGAGTCGAGAACGTTCCGTACATCCTCTTTATCAACGCCTTGTTCTCGTCTATAAACTTGGCTATTTTATCTCTGTAAGAAGAGAAGACAAATTTCTAAGCATTCCATGGATTCACCGTGCGGGTGCCGGGTCCATCGTGTGTGGGTAAGAGATGAGAAGAATGGTGTCTCGGGCTTGCGACCGACAATTGGCTGGTTTAAGAAAATATTCATTTACTAAATATGTATATATGTACGGCAAATAACCTACTCGTATTAATTACGTGAAGTTTTTTAGAAGCTTTTTAAACACTGCCCCCGTGGTCTAGCGGTCCGTGGATTTAGACTCGGAGGCACCGGGTTCATTTAAATAAATATATTGAATTAATACCTAAGTTATTTGTGATATTTCTCGAGTTTAGTACGCTGGAGACATCGACGAGCTTGTCACTTGTATTTATTGGCTCGCAGAACAGTTAGCTAAATGTAAATCCGCTTCTTTATAAGCTGGCATCTGACCACCCCGAAAGGCAAAATGTCTAAATCCACAGACTTTACCGCTAGACCACGGAGGCAGTTTCATTACTGCCGCGCCACCGCGCTTGCAGACTGCAGACCGTCTTGGTTTGAGCGTAGCTTTAATTTACCAACATTAGTAAATAACATGAGTGTACTCACGTGGGATAGGTGTTTCCAGCAGTGGGACAGTAGAGCTGGTAGTTTCTCTTGACGCAGGGCACTCCGCGGATGACCTGGCCCTGCAGCTCGTATCCCAGCGCTAGAGACAACGCCGTCCATAGGATCTGAAAAGTAATATACAATTAGTTAACAATTAATCCGTAGCGATAAAAATACAGGCCACTGATGATATTTGGCTGCAATCGACATCCTTTGCCTCACACCGTTTTTAAGAAAAACAACGGAGTTTTTCGCGCCATTTTTCACGGACATGTCAAGTGCAAGTTTTTGTTTAGTGAATAATTATGGAAAACGATAAATTAGACTTAATTTTTATTTTATTTATTTTTTGCGGTTATCCCGCGCTGTGAACTCCCGACGTGTTTGGGCTATAATGCCGCGAGTAACTCCAAGAAAATAATCAAATTCTGCAACATCTGAAATTTGACATGTCCGTGCAAAAGGCGGGAATTCCTTCTACTAGTTTGTTTTTTTCGTCAGCAGCGTCTATGTTCTAAATTAAAACTAAATCTGTCATAAAATAATGCCGTCTAATAACTAACAAAGTCAGAAAGGAGGCCAACGTCTGTCGAAAAAGGTTGGAAAAGGTGCAACTAATTGTTTAAAAACAAAAATATTATACCGTAAGTTGTAGGTGATGGTACGACCGCATCTCTTCTTCGACTGCATCTAGTCCACGTCATTTAGTCATTAAATGAATTGCCGTAATAATAGTAATAGAACAGGTTTGTTATAATTTTAATTTGTTTTCCTGACGACATAACAATAAATACATCTCGCCATATATAACTTGAAAACTTTTATTATTTTTTATTATTTAAATCTTTATTGCACTATGTACAAGGGGCGGGTTTAATGCCGCTACACATTCTCTGACAGCCGACCTTTTAGACAATGTAGAAAATTTTAGCTGTAAGTAGGTGCAACACATAATCTAGATGTCAAATATTGAAATTATTAGGTTCTAGATAAAAGGATTTATATACTTAATGTATGTAGTACATTAAGTATACAAAGGGGAGATTGGGATAATTAAGAACCGCAGATAATTGGGAACAGTAAGGTATCTGACGCGTCAATCGTCACTTAGTACGCTCGCAAAAACATTTATTTATTAAAACTTTATTGCACAATATATACAAGGGGCGGACTTAATGTCTTAGCTCGTGTTCCTTTACGGTGAATACGACCGAATACGAAATAATGTTATATTTTCATTATTTTTGTCGATGTCTCTAGCATACCAAAGTCGAGAAATATCACAAATTATTGTGCCCCGACCAGATATCGAACCACGTCAAATCCACAGATTTAACCGCTAGACCACGGGGGCAGTCTGTACTTGCCTTGCCTTATATATTGACTGTACCTCACCTATTGTTATTGGGTTTGTTCCACAACTGCCTCAAGTTTTATTAATTGTTGGGAAGTTCCTCTGTTCCGTAATAAATGCCTTCTTTATGATTTAAAGTGGCGCATTAATCTTCATCACGGCTCGTGGCCACACTTAAGGACAACACACACAACGGCCGGACGGTCACCGCGCCGCCCCGTCTGGTCGTTATTTTTATATACATATCACCCCATAGAAAACTTACAATATTAGTTCTCTTTAAAAGTAAAAATTGACATTTGACATCATTGCAGGCAATGATATCATCATTAATACTTTTAACGAGAACGCCAAATATACTGATGGTGGTAATTTGCCCAGTCTGTCGGGGCGGATAAGTGTCCACGTTCGTGCCGATAAACTCGTGTACAATATTCACACGTTTCGGGAGCAGACTCAGATAGCTAGTCATGCCCAGTGGAGCCGGCATAGTGTTAGGGACTGCTGTCAGTCATGATTGTCTAATTCCAGTTGCTAACATTCATGGACCTCGCGCGCCACTTACCATCAGGTGGGGGCAAGATCACATGTCGGGCTAATATGAAAAAAAACAATTTTGTATTATTCAATACAAAAAATAATATTATCATCATCATCAGCCTGTATCTCTCCACTGCTGCATGTAGGACTACCACAAGGCTCGCCACTCAACGCGATCTTTTGTTACCCTCATCCAAACCCCAAAATAATATATTAAATAATAAAAATAATAATAAAAACTTGTCAGCCGCGACAATAACGCGTTCGGTCCGGTTTGTGTGTGTTTTCCTTAAGTCTCCTTGTTTCTAGTATCTTGTTGATAATCGTATTTGTAAAGCTTTAGACTCATTGCTACAATTATTAACGGAATAATACGAATCATTTTACAAAGGAACCTAAAAGTTTTAAATTTAATGTGTGTTTTAAACGATATGTGATTATGAGAAATTATTTTCAAAGAGCTGTGGTGGGCCAAAAGCTTTTCTTCAATCCCAAACGGTCGCGGTTTGATTACCGATATGGACATTGTACAACTCAATATACATATAATTAATGTTAACCTACTACAAAGTCAAGTCTAAATATCTTTATTTACGTAAACCTTTAACAGGTGGTAGGCAGACTGATGGTGGTTATTTTCCCAGTCTGCCGGGGCGGAGTAGTATCCAACGTCGGTAAACCCAGTAAAGTGTATCCACACGTTTCGGGATAAGGCTCGGATTGCCGACATGCCCAGTAAAGTGTATCAACACGTTTCGGGATGAGGCTCGGATTGCCGACATGCCCAGTAAAGTGTATCAACACGTTTCGGGATGAGGCTCGGATTGCCGACATGCCCAGTAAAGTGTATCAACACGTTTCGGGATGAGGCTCGGATTGCCGACATGCCCAGTAAAGTGTATCCACACGTTTCGGGATGAGGCTCGGATTGCCGTCATGTCCAGTAAAGTGTATCCACACGTTTCGGGATGAGGCTCGGATTGCCGTCTGCAAGTCATGAGTGTCTGATTCCAGTTGCTAACATTCATGGACCTCGCGTACCACTTACCATTAGGTGGGAGCAAGGTCACATGTGGTGCTAGTATAAAAAATAGAAAAAATCTTATTACAAACATTTCTGACACCTCATTATTTAAATCGTCTACCACACTCCCAAAGGTTAGCTAGTATAAAATGCGGAGAGGCATTAAGTTCGCCCTTGTACTCAACTGTTAAGTTTTTAAGTGCAATAAAGAATTTATTATAATAATGATAATAATAATGATTCTACTCCTGTTAGTGGAAGACTAAGCAGCGAAGTGGTCCAAAGAGTAAGCTGTTAGCAGAAGACCAGCAGCTTAGCAAATTCCAGTGACCTGTTTTGTTGTTTAATCTGACTGAGAAAGGAATCTGTAAGGAAAACTCAGCTATATCAGATTTACAAATGAAACATATACAGAATTACACAACAACAATTACGCTTACACATATTTTCTAAAAACAGTAATCAGATACGGATTGAAATAATTAACAATTACCGTAAGAACCAAAACAATTGATAACTAATCAAATTTAATAGTTGAAAGAACAATGTTTTCATAGTATCCAGTAATTATTTACGATTGTAAATATTGACATGTAAATATATAATTTAAGTTGTAATTAATAATCCATTACAGCCCCGAGACCACAACGTCCTAGACCTCTACTGTTGGATTCCAGCACATATATCTGGAGAATTAGGCCTACACCAGCCACGCTGGCCAGACGGGTTGGCCAGGGTCTTACGTCATTTTTTTATGATAATTTATAAACGATTCCAACAAGTTAATATTAGTAGAACCGGAACCGAAGATGTTGTAAATTTACGACAAATGTACTTAAGAAGATCAAACCCACCTCTTTAGGATAATAAGGAAAGCGTTCTTACAACCGAGCCACCAACCCTCATTATCAATTAATAAATATTTGCTTACAATTATAGTAGACTACAGCTAGACTGTACCATCCTAAATCGATTGACCTGTATTTAAAATTTTACAAATAAGAAATACAACATCGTTACCGTGAGGAGAAGAACAAGTTAAGTCAACGGATTCCACTAATAACAACTAATGGAATCGTTAATAAATTGCTTCAGACTCTCGGCAACCAGTCTGGCCAGGCGTGGCGAGTGTAGGCCAAACTCTCCAACAGTCTAGAACTCTGTATTCTAAGGGCTGTAATGTAACAGGTCACTGGAATTTGCTAAGCTGCTGGTCTTCTGCTAACAGCTTACTTATTGGACCACTTTGCTGCTTAGTCTTCTACTAGCAGGAGTAGAATCATTCAAAATAATTAAATTAATGACGTTTCATAAATGCCTGTAATAGGTTTACGTGAATAAAGATATTTTGACTTGACTTTGAATGATGATATTGATCCCTATCCGCAACGCAACCCAGGCCCATCGAGCTCTAACCGCTAGACCACGGAAACAGACTATAATAATAATAATAATAATAAATCGTTTATTTCCAATAAAATCCTATGTACATGTTTTCTATTGGAGACCCACACTAGGAAGGCCGGTATTGTGGGGTCTCAATTGCACTAAATCTATAATTTATATAACTTCAAATTAAATCAAAATTAAATTAAAATTAAATTAAAAATTAAATTAAATCAAAATTAAATTAAAAATTAAATTCTAAATACAATAATTAAAAATTAAAAATATATATATATATATAAAACATTGAAGATATTCATGAAAGGTTAATAAATACACTATATATAATATAAAGAATAAATATAGTAAATAAATAAATAATTAGACATATAAACTATAAAGACTATATCATTACCGAGTAAATAATTAAAACTAAATGAAAGAAAGAAAGAAAGAAAAATATTTTATTTGCCACATATCAATAAACACAACTTGAACAAAGACTGGTAGTATACACAAGATGTGGTGACAAATAGGGAATCAGCTCAGCATGGAGCTGCGACTCTGGGCCACAGCGCTGATTTTCGGCTAATCCCTTGTTAGGAGAGGTGCTAGTGGGTAATATATACAAATATATAATGTGGTGTATGTATGTACGCATAAAAAGATAACTAATACATTAAATAATAATTATTTTATTATATTAAATAATTAAATAAATAACTTACATTAAAGGATGAATGGAATATTTTGTACATAGTGTAGACGTGTTCATGTGACGATGGACGACGTCCGTCTGCCGGGTCTGTCCGAGGCGCTCCCACGGTACCAAACACCCATTGTTAACGCGGTTTTTATTAATTCTGCTAATTCGGAAAAAATGCGAAACTCTTTTAGGCTGAGATGTACAAAGCGGGTTTAGAGATTGCTTTTTTCAAGTAAATCAGACCAGTAGTACTCGAGATACAGGTTCGCAGACAGACGCCAAAGACACACAAAGTCCGAGAACAAGATCTGTTCTGATGCAAGACCAAGAGTTGGCCAGTGTTGGCCTTGGTGTCGCTTTGAGCAACACTAGCTCGGAGATCATTTAACATCTCAACGTGCGACATATGAAAGAGATTGCCCAAAACCAGACCCAACTTTTTTGCAGCGTGCCTCGACTAAATACAATTCAATAATCATAACAATTAATTGTGTTTTTTTATATTTAATTAAATAGTCAATTGGTTAGAATTTATGTATGAAATAGTTACAAAGCACTATTTATACGATTAGGTTCTTTATTATGATCAGGTACTTTATTATAGATAAAACACTGAATTACAAATTGGAAGGATCGAAACTATGTAATTATTAAGGTAAAAAAAAGTTTTTGTCAATTGTCGTTATGCTAGGGTCAAATAAATAAAATTACATACAGATTATAAAAACACAATATATTAACTGTCAAATAAAAAATAAACCATTTTGGCACGAGAACAATTTATTGGGCCCATTTCTCTAAGAAAAATGGGTATTCTCATTTATATGTACACCTAGGGATTGTGGCTGGCGCATCTAATATTTGTGTGACACAACATATTTTTCGAGTTTAGTGTATTGACTTTTAATTCGAACAGTTTTAGTGGCAGCTCCCTTATAGTAACTGGAAGCTTATTAAATATCTTTGTTGCCATTGCATAACAATTTCGGCTATATTGAGTACTTTTATGCGCTGGAATTATTATTTTACTAGGATAACGCGTTTTAAAATTGCAATTATCTCGAAGAGTTTTAAAAAGTTTCGGGTAACTGTAAATGGTATCTAATCTTTAATTTTATTTAAAAATAAAGATAATTAAATATAAATAATGCCGGGGCTTCAACTTCAGTTTCATTAATGAGGTACAATAAAAATTAAGTATAAAATGTCTCCGTGGATTTAGACGGACTCTAAAAAATATTTAATAGTTTAAATGTGATTCCATTTTTTTAAAAACCGAATTATATTAAGGATCTCACAACTCTAAACTCTAAACGCTTTTAAAAATAAACTGGACAAATGTCTAATTCAAAGTCAAAATATCTTTGTTCACGTAAACCTATTACAGGTATTTATGAAACGTCATTAATTTAATTATTTCGAATGATTCTACTCCTGCTAGTGGAAGACTAAGCAGCAAAGTGGGCCAATAAGTAAGCTGTTAGCAGAAGACCAGCAGCTTAGCAGATTCCAGCGACCTGTTAATGTTTAATCTGACTAAGAAAGGAATCTGCAAGGAAAACTCAGCTATGTCAGATTTACAAAATAAAACATATCCAGAAGTGCACCACAACGATCAATTAATAACCTTTTAAATTTAGTTATCAGTACCTATGAGATTACAATACCTGGTGCAGTAATAACCCACCAGGTAAGTCAGAATTAGGATAGACTACATGCCCATGTGTAACCCGAAAGTCGACAAAAAGCAAAAACCTCTGCTAATTTAAGAACAATAAATTAAACGTAATGTCAATAGACTATGGTGATAAACTGACAATAGACTATGGAGATAAACTGACAATAGACTATGGTGATAAACTGACAATAGACTATGGTGATAAACTGACAATAGACTATGGTGATAAACTGACAATAGACTATGGTGATAAACTGACAATAGACTATGGTGATAAACTGACAATTTTATGAACTTCACACTACCGCTTGATATACTCGTAGGCAGATCAGAGCTGCGAGACTATTAATCAATTATAATGAATAATAAAAATAAAATAAAATAAATTAATTTATTAAAACGTCGCAAAAATAGGGTTCTATGAGCAAAGTAGGAGCAAACCATAAGAACACTTCATCGATCTCGGCCTTAGTAAACATATATTTTAAGTTGTCAATAAAAAATCTAATAAAAACAGTATGGCCGCGCTAAACTTGGTTGGTTTACTTGACAAGTGACACAAAAAAATGCTTTATAGTTTAGGAAAATACTTGGTACTGTGGCCGTAGTCTGTGTCAATTAGCACAATTATATTGTAAGTTGTTC
The DNA here is from genome assembly GCA_910589645.1 of Tinea semifulvella. Taxonomy (NCBI): domain Eukaryota; kingdom Metazoa; phylum Arthropoda; class Insecta; order Lepidoptera; family Tineidae; genus Tinea; species Tinea semifulvella. The sequence goes on from OU342626.1 coordinate 8,443,998, forward strand.
CTTTCTTCTCAGTCAGTGTTATCAAATGAAATCACTTATATCCGTCTGGTTAGTACGTAACAGTTGGATGTTATCAATAGATATTTGTTTTATACAATACAAGAAAGGAAAATAATTAATTTAATCAATAAAAAACCTGCTGCGTAAAAAAAAGATTGAATTGAAAATTTAAAATAAATAATTAAAAAGTAAAAATAAAAAAAACAACCTGAAGGGTTCCGTCGTCGTCAAGAAGTTTCATAAACTTTGAATTGTATTACATAGCAACTTTAAAAATCAGGTCCAACAACCGACTGATTTCTGTTTAGTAAGGTTTGGATCGTTTAACGCCGTAACAACGCTCCCAAATAATATAAATTTTAATTTAAATAAATAAATCTGTTCGCGAAGTTCATAGATTACTTCGTCCATTTCACGATCAATATAACCGGCCTAGTAAGCGATCAATTTGTGCAGTTATTGATCGTTTTGGCACAAAATTTACTCTTCTCGATTCAAAACCATCAACAAGATAAAGAAATGTGTGAACCAAAGAATGAAGAGAACTTGGTGCTGTAGCGCGAAGTTGAAGAAGATGCCGAAATGTCGATTCGTCACAAAGTAGTTAATAATTGGACTGATCGAATGGACTATGTAACTCTTAGCTGCGGCAGACATATTCCGAAAATCATATTTAACAAATAAATGCCATGAAATTTAACCAGATTATAATTATAAAAAAATAATTTCAACAATATTTCTGTCTTGTATTATTATTTAAAGTTCTCAAGATCTTAAAACAACACACTTTACATAGTACGTCGCGTCGTGTACCTAGAATTGAACAGTTGTCTTCCTGGAGCTTATGACGTCAGCCGAAAGGAATAAGAATAATTGTGTGGAGGGGTGTTAGAATGAAATAATATTTTTTAAAAAATACATGAAAGCATTAAAGTTAACTCCAAATTTATATAATATGTAATGATAAGTGTTGCCCAAAGCAGGCTCAAAACCAGCACTGGGCAAGTCTTGGTCTTCATTCAAAACTGTTTTGTTATTGCAAGACTTTTGCTCTCATTGGACATATATATTTGTTTCCAATAGAACTAAGTAGGTTATTAATTGATCGTTGTGGTGCAGTTTTGTATATGTTTTATTTTGTAAATCTGATATAGCTGAGTTTTCCTTGCAGATTCCTTTCTCAGTCAGATTAAACATTAACAGGTCACTGGAATCTGCTAAGCTGCTGGTCTTCTGCTAACAGCTTACTTATTGGACCACTTTGCTGCTTAGTCTTCTACTAGCAGGAGTAGAATCATTCAAAATAATTAAATTAATGACGTTTTATAAATGCCTGTAATAGTTTTACGTGAATAAAGATATTTTGACTTTGACTTTGAAGAAACCCTTTGGAGACTTTAGGTATCTGTTCGCTAATTAGTATTTAAGAACTACTGGTGAGATTTCCTTGAAAATTGCAATAACTATAGATCTTTTTAACCAACATATATCTAAAAAACTATACAGAAATGTAACAAAAAATCTTTATATAACCCTTAACATGATGATTCACCAATACGTACAACTTTGTCAGAGCAAATCAAAATTCATCAGGCCACATCGGAACAGCAGGTCGTTTTGGAGAAATTGCAATTTATCTACTTCAATATTTTCACCTCTGAACTCTAAAAAAGACAGACACGAATAGTTCATAACGTTACTAATTAAAAATAAACGTAATGCCAGAATTTCTCCATTCATAGTAAAATTAAGAAAAAATGCCCGAGCAAGAGTCTGCGAGACTCCTGCGCAAGACCAGCACCAAGATTGGACAACACTAGCAGTGATATTTTAGCTGACGTTTAATTGTGGCTCATAGAAGTTCTAATTAAGTTATGGAAGAGAAGTGTGTGTCACCGCCGACGATCGTTATGTAGCAATTTGATATTATAGACGCAACTGTGTCAATAACCTTGCAACGAAACTAATATATTTGCATATATTTGTAAGAAAGAAACGTCGGCACTTACATCGAATTACTAGAGTAGACATTGTTAACTATACATAATTAGTTCTTAAAATTTGCTCGATAGTAAGTCTGCTATCTTAATTCTGACGTTCCCGGTAGAGTACCTCTGTACCAGGTATTGTAATCTCATAGGTACTAATAGCTGAATTCCAAAGGATATTAATTTATTGTTGTTGTGTGATTCTGTATTTCTTTTATTTTGTAAATCTGCTATAGCTGACTTTTCCTTTCTCAGTCAGATTAAATATTAACTGGAATCTGCTAAGCTGCTTGTCTTCTGCTAACAGCTGCTGGTCTTCTGCTAACAGCTGCTGGTCTTCTGCTAACAGCTCACTCTTTGGACCACTTTGCTGCTTATCTTCCACTAGCTTCAAAATAATTTAATTAATGACGAGTCAAATACCAGTAATAGGTTTATGTGAATAAAGGTTATTTTGACTTAAAAATCCTAAAAAAGGTCAGTTCGAACCCCGGCATGCACCAATGAGAAATACACCTTTCTTACGTACATTTGTCATAGATTTACAACACCACCGTTCCCGTGCCTCTCACGTTAAGCTGTTGGTCCCGGTTCAACTAATACCAACTTGTGGAATCGTTTATAACTTGTAATAAAAAAATTACTTAGGACCCTGATAAGACAGACTAATGTTATTTTTGCAGACCTAAACTATGTGAAATAAAGGTTTTATCTACTTAAATTGTAATCTTGTTAGAATAATTTATCTAAAATGCATATACAGTTTAGTCCAATTTACCATACAAGATGAATGATGTATTTTGTCTTCTTCTAATCAAAAAACTCAGCAAAAATGTTTTTTTTTTTGCTTAACTTAATAACACCGATGCTCCTGTACAATGCCGGTTAGGATCCGAGCTACAGCAGCCCTGCTCCTACTTCTACAGTTTATATAATAAAAATGAATAATACATTTATGCCTAAAAACTTTTAGCTATAGACTATAAACGAAAAATAAAATAGCCGTTTTACTCGGCTTTGCCCGTGTATACAGTGAAACGAAATACCATATATTGTTTTGTTATATCTCAAAGTTAACTTTTTTAAGTTAAGTTTGGCTCCACTGTTACAGATGGGCCTTCCAGAACATATGTCTGTGGAAATTTGGCCTACATTCGCCACTCTGCGCTGGCCAGATTTAGGCAGCGTATTTGTTGGTTGTAATAACAAATATCGTTATTGTATACAAAAACTCAATAAATTATATACTGAAATCTTCCCAGAGAAACACTCTATCCTTTAGTGCAAACAGCATGAAAATTGGTGCAGTAGTTTTTGAGTTTATCGCGAACAGAGAGACAGACAGACGCGGCGAAGGACTTTGTTTAGTAGTGTGTCCCAACGAGAGCGCCAGATTTGATTTTAAAGAAAAAAATGGGTATACTCTTATTTCTTGCACAAATTGAACCTTGTACGCGTGCAAATGCAGATTTTTTACCAAAATTCATTGTAAAGTGCTTCTGGAAAAGTTTAATTATTGACCACGATGCCGAATGGTTGTTCCTGGATTTTTGGCTACAAAACTTACTCATTACTGTGGCTATAACGAGTGACCGATAACGAACAATTGAACTTCTGATCCATCAACGTAAATTTGTTCTCAAATTTTGTAATTGCCTCCACTGTCGATTCCTTTGGCGTATTATTGCGACCGAAAACTTGACGTAATTGGCGAACTGTTTTCGCAAAACTTTCACCATTTTTGTAATATTATGTTACACAAATTAAACATATTTGGTTTAAATACTTCTCCATGTTCTTAAATCGCGTGGTCTGTACGTGACAACTGTCAAAAAAAACAAAGTACAACATGTAACACAATGGCGGCAAATTTAAATGCTTGGATACGTTTTGTTTCAAGTGATGTTATATTAATATAATATCACCATGGCAAGCTTACAATATTAGTTATCCTAGTAAGTCCAAATTGGCATTTGACTTACAAATGACACATACTTTCAACGAGAGCAACAAATGATAGGCGGACTGATGGTGGTAATTTGCCCAGTCCGCCAGAGCGGGCAAGTATCCGCCGTTCGTGCTCGAATTGCCGTCATGTTAGGTCAAGTCGGCATAGTGTTGAGGACTGATGGCAGTCAAGAGTGTCTGATTCTAGTTGCTAACATTAATGGAACATGCGCGCTAGTTAGCCATTAGGTGGGCGCAAGGTCACATGTCGTGCTAGTATAAAGAAAAAAATGTGGCGTCCTTATTGTGACACCGTTAGTATAATAAATGTATTATTGTTAGGTAATTATTATAAGCATAATTATTAAAAAAATATTGGATAATAGTACGACTATAGCAAAGTATCGTACAGATACAAGATATAAAAACTTTAACAGTGATCCGTCGTTAAAGGATTATTTTACCAGTGTATACCACTTTAGCGCTTAAACAACCAGAATTTAGCCACAGCACCTTAAACAACCAGAATTTAGCCACAGCACCTTAAACAACCAGAATTTAGCCACAGCACCTTAAACAACCAGAATTTAGCCACAGTACCTTAAACAACCAGAATTTAGCCACAGCACCTTAAACAACCAGAATTTAGCCACAGTACCTTAAACAACCAGAAGCCACAGCACCCTAAACAACTAGAAGCCACAGCACCCTAAACAACTAGAAGCCACAGCACCCTAAACAACTAGAATTTAGCCACAGCACCTTCAACAACCAGAATTTAGCCACAGCACCCTAAACAACCAGAATTTAGCTACAGCACCTTAAACAACCAGAATTTAGCCACAGCACCCTAAACAACCAGAATTTAGCTACAGCACCTTAAACAACCAGAATTTAGCCACAGTACCTTAAACAACCAGAAGCCACAGCACCCTAAACAACTAGAAGCCACAGCACCCTAAACAACTAGAAGCCACAGCACCCTAAACAACTAGAATTTAGCCACAGCACCTTCAACAACCAGAATTTAGCCACAGCACCCTAAACAACCAGAATTTAGCTACAGCACCTTAAACAACCAGAATTTAGCCACAGCACCCTAAACAACCAGAATTTAGCTACAGCACCTTAAACAACCAGAATTTAGCCACAGCACCCTAAACAACCAGAATTAAGCTACAGCACCTTAAACAACCAGAATTAAAAGCCTACTGTGATAACAAAAGAGTTGTCTCATGTCGCCGTCTTAAGAAAAACTTTCTTGTTTTTAAATTACATAAAGTTAATTTTTTTGCGGAATGTGAAATCGTGAGCCGACAGCAAACATGGCCAAAGTCAGTTACATAAACTTAACAATGTCATTCATATTATTATTATGAACTGTTCTATACTGTAAGAGCGTTCAAAGCTTTTACATCCATCTCGCTCGCACAAACCAACATTTTCAAAGATTTCAACTAGTCTATCAACTTACTGTAAAGTATCATCACGACCGTTTCCCTTTTGGGGTTGTCAGAAACCACGCTTATGAATAAGCGGATTCACATTTAGCCAACTTTACTATAGGCCAATCATGACAAGTGGCAAGCTCGTCGATATCTCCAGCGAACCAAACTCGAGAAACATCACAAATAAATTAAATAATAATTAAATGTATTTTTGTGTCCCAACCAGGAATCGAACCCGTTACCTCCAAGTCTAAATCCACGGACTTAACCGCTAGACCCCAGAAGCAGTTTAACTTACTGAAAATTCAATTATGGACAATTTAGACATATTCACCATCCCGTCAATACATTTATGGAACGAGCTTCCAAGACGGGATTAACGGAATCATACAGTATTTGGTTGGGGATGGTGGATGGTATTATTATTATCGCGCAATAAAATAAATTATTGTAAAAATAAATAACCCTACTGCGTAAAAAAAAAAAAATTAAAACTAAAAACTAAAAATAACAAATGTTATAATTTTTTTTTGGCAACGGTTTATTTAATTTGACGAGCTCGCCACTTGTCAATATGGGCCTATAGTAAAGTTGGCTACATGTGAATTCTTTGAAAAAAATATACGTGGTTTCCGACTGCCCCGGGAGGGATATAGACGTCATGTTACTTTATTTTTGATAGCCAAATACCTTTTACGCATGTTATAGTCGTACCTGAATGTACCATTTGAGGGAAGTTTTCTGAATCATTTGGGTATTATGTCCGAGATACGAGAAACGACACTGTTAACTTGTAGGTGACATAATGTTGCATCGTGATCGGATTTACAATTCTGTAATTATAATTTTATGTGTTACTCGTAAACTGATGTGACTCAGTAGATCTCGCAAAAAAAATCCGGTATCGAATCGAGATCATGATTTTAGCAGCGTTGGAAAAAAAACAGATTTTTTTGCAATTTTAGATTCAGTTAAAAATTATTTAAACGAGTGGTTTTTTTGTACGTTATGTTTTGTACGTTATGTTTTGTACGTTATGTTTTGTACGTTATGTTTTGTACGTTATGTTTTTTTCCCTTTTTACTTTAACCTGCGAGAAACGGGCAAGCGGACCTCTACCTACATGCTATCTCTTTCTATTAATAATATGCCACAAATAACATAACTGCCTGCGTGGTCTAGCGGTTAAGTCCGTGGAGTTAGACTCGGACCGGGTAGCCAACTTTAAAAAAACGCTTCAAAAAAGTGTGGTTACTGACTCCCGTAAGGGATATGGTCGTGATGATACATTATAAATTAAAGAAATTATTGTGTCCTGACCAGAAATCGAACCCGGTACCTCCAAATCTAAATCCCAGTACTTAACCGCTAGACTGCGGAGGCACTTTAAGTAGTAAGGTTGGTCTACAAAGAAAATATAATCGATAGATCCCACGCAAACACAAATGGTTGCAATATCGACGCAACAATGTTACTTAAGTCATTCATTACCTCGTTGACCTTATGCAATGCACTTCCCGACCGGGCCACTGTATGTCTTTTCTCATCTCACATTTTTACAAGGATCAAGAGGTCTCGATCGCATATTCAAACATTTTCTAATATTTTTTACAAAGGAGTGTCCCTTTACAATATTTATTTATTTAAATCTTTATTGCACAAAGATTATAGATTCTATCCTAGCCAACCATTGGGACAACTTGAGCATTATATTCAAAATTGTATTAAATATGTAATTAAAATTGTATTAAGTATAGTCAATCAGTTTTCTATGAAATAAATTACATTTTAGAAATACGTGGTGCGTTCCGAAAGCACCAGGAATTATTAATTTTAGTTTAGAGAGATTGTCATATTATTTGATTTATTATGTTGGTATCATCCATTTTGAACTACTGAGGGAAAAAACGGGTGCGTGGCAAAAGTGAGAACTAAACTTGCAGGTTATTGATTTCGTAGTTGGTAGGAATATAGAGATTAAATGAATGCGCGTGGCTGCGTGCGCACGCATAGTTGCAGACGCGTAAAGAAAGAAAGAGAAAGAAGTAGCGGGAGAGAGCGAGAGAGGCAGCGGCTATACGCGCGCGCCTATCCGCCCCTCTTCCCCTTCCCCACCGCGCTGTTTCCCCTTGAGCGCTGTTCTGACGTACGGACGTTCAACGAAATAGGTCCCCAACCGAGCGAGCGCGCGCAATAAAGTTCTCACTTTAGAAATCATCTAATTAGTAGAAATTAACTATTTATTATTTTTACTAAATATTACCGTGCAACCCTATCAGTATCTACACGACCGTTTCCCTTTCGGGGTGGTCAGAAACTACGCTTATAAAGAAGTGTATTCACATTTAGCCAACTTTATTATAGGCCAATCGTGACAAGTGGCAAGCTTGTCGATGTCTCTAGCGTACCAAACTTGGGAAATATCACAAGTAAATTAATTTTATTTATTTAAATTAAATAAATATTATTGTGTCCCGACCAGGAATCGAACCCGGTACCTCCGAGTGTAAGTCCACGGACTTGACCACTAGACTACAATCAATCAGTATCAACATTTTTGTACTGAGCAGTCATGACGGTATTTTAAACATTTGCATTGCACACCTAAACTATAATATGTAATCACGTTCAATTTGTAAAAATATGTAATCACGTTCAATTTGTAAAAATATGTAATCACGTTCAATTTGTAAAAATATGTAATCACGTTCAATTTGTAAAAATATGTAATCACGTTCAATTTGTAAAAATATGTAATTACGTTCAATTTGTAAAAATATGTAATCACGTTCAATTTGTAAAAATATGTAATCACGTTCAATTTGTAAAAATATGTAATCACGTTCAATTTGTAAAAATATGTAATCACGTTCAATTTGTAAAAATATGTAATCACGTTCAATTTGTAAAAATATGTAATCACGTTCAATTTGTAAAAATATGTAATCACGTTCAATTTTTTTTTGGGGTTTTCGACCAGAAATGGTCTTAAACGCTAAACCACAAGAATATGGCAAACGTATGTATTATTTATTTCTTAGAAGCAATGAACACTGTCAAAGTACTTACGAGTTTGACGAACAAAATTAAAAGCCCAGTTGTTACATTATTCAATGCAGAATAATAAGTTTTCTAAATTACAGTGTCGGCGACTATTCTGTCACCCACAACTCCATGTCAATGATGTTAAGGTTTGTGCACATATATACATCTACGAGCGACGAACAAGCAGGAAATATGGCGCGTGACAGCTCTCGCTGGATTGGTTACGAGTAAACAGTAAAGTATCATCACAACCGTAACTCTTGGCGAGATTTAGCCTACTTTACTATAGGCCCATTATGGCAAGTGACAAGCTCGTCCAACCTTGAGAAATATCATAAATAATTAACTTATTAATTAATTAATAACACCGCTAGAGCCTTTCACAGCATATAGCAGTTTGAGCTAAAATTTTGACGATTTATTAACAATTTCAGAGGTTTTATGGTAGCGGTATTAGTGGAACCGGGACCGACGTTTTAATGTGCTTTCCAAGGCACGGCATGGTGACGGTGGTGTAGCAAATTTATGACGAATGTACGTGAGAAAAGTGTATTTCTCATTTTAGGATTTTAATTTTACAATACTGATACTTTTTTTAGCCACTATGCTATAATTTTTAACTAAACACACTTCCCATAATCTTATTTTTGTTTTTAAATTTTTTTTAAATTAGTTATTAAACTGTTTACATTCTTAAAATTAACAAATAAAATTATACATAAGCATCAAATGAATGCAACCTATTAATAGTAAACCTAACACTGATAATCAATTTAAATTCATAAAGACAATAAAATTAATGATTAAATTAAACATTAAATAAACCAAAAATTATCTAAATAAAAAAAAAAAACAACACAAAATTATAAAAATGAAGACAATAAATATTAAATTTTATACTATGACTATACTATCTAAAAATATATAAAAGCAAAAAAAATATAAACAAGAAATATAAGTGAACAATACTTACAACTAGGTTCTCAATAATAATTCGTGGGTCTAAAGAGGCTGTATCAGCATACTTAAATACAAACATAGTTAATAGTGCCAAAAGATTTAATAAATAATTGGCTAATATACATTAATTACATAACATACTCGTAAGAAACCATTAAATGTAACTGGAAACACTGTTCGGCTTATTAAAAAAAAAACGTTCCATGTTCGTGCCACGAGCGCGTCTTTATCGTCACTCATAGTGTAGTCACGGCTTAATATTATGTAGAATGGCCATTTCCTGGGACTGTACCGGCTGACACTGGCCAAAATGAATCAGCCACGTCGCAACAACTTTATAGCTTAAACTTTACTACGAGTATAATAAATGTAACATTACGTGTGACAAATGACAATCAATAAATGTAACATTACGTGTGACAAATGACAATCAATAAATGTAACATTACGTGTGATAAATGACAATCAATAAATGTAACATTACGTGTGACAAATGACAATCAATAAATGTAACATTACGTGTGACAAATGACAATCAATAAATGTAACATTACGTGTGACAAATGACAATCAATAAATGTAACATTACGTGTGACAAATGACAATCAATAAATGTAACATTACGTGTGACAAATGACAATCAATAAATGTAACATTACGTGTGACAAATGACAATCAATAAATGTAACATTACGTGTGACAAATGACAATCAATAAATGTAACATTACGTGTGACAAATGACAATCAATAAATAAGCCATTACGAGTTCCCTACCATAATATTTTCTGTCAGCGAACTCTTATTATTGGCTTTATCGTATTACTATTTTCTCCTATATATATATAAATTAGCTGTAAGATTTCCTAAATAAATAAATAATATTGACTGGTTTAATTTTATTGAATTTTTACCGAAATCCGAAACAAATCAATATAGCTAATGTAATTTGCACATTCCTTGATCGAAATACACTGACCATGGCGGTGTGCCTTCGTCTCGGAGCCCGGACTGTCCACCTGCACCAGTGTCGATGCGGAGAACCAGTCGATAAACTCGGACACCACGGGCTTTCTTGTCCTAGAAGTGCTGGCCGCATTCATTGTCACGCTGCTGTAACGACATCATCCGAAAGGCTCTTGGCACTGCTGGAGTACCGGTAATCTTAGAACCTTCGGATTGTGCCGAGCTATGGCAAGAGACGCGACGGAATGACTGTTGTCGTGGAAACTTGGTAGGTTTCTGGTGTGGTGTTTGATGCGACGTCACTTTAGGTCCATCTCTCATCTAGGCGATCTCGGCAGACGCAGGAAGTGCAGCAGTTTCCTGCGCTGAGAACCTCAAGTTGCGCTAATACGCCAACCTTAGTACAGGTTACGTATGCGCGCCGTTTGGGGTCGGGACGATGGGACCATGGGGACACTCAGCCAAGGAGTCTGACAGGGCGGCTGACGGAAAGGTCTGAAGCCAGAAAGGCTGGCAATTATTTCTGCCAACGCATTAGCGTCGCTATACAGAGAGGAAATATTACCAGTCTCCTTGGGACTATGTCGCATTGAACGTCCCCAGAGGACATTTTTTATTTATAGTTTAGTTTATATTTAATTTAATTTTCATTATTTATATTCAATGTATATTCATTTACTTCGAAAAAAATATTTATGAGTGCTAGGTGAGGGAGAAGGCGAATATAAATTTATAATAGACAAACAGGCAGTCATCCAGGCAAAGTCAAATATTTAAATTTATTTTATTTATTTAGAAAGAAAATCTTCCAGCTAATACAGCAAAATTATACATCAAAGTAATACAGGTAAAAGCCAAAACAGATTTTCAGATATAAACAAAGAACATACATTAACACAATTATAAAAGGAAGACAGCTCGGATACTAAACTAACATACTTATAAACTTAAAAGATACACAAGTTAGATAGAATCAAAAATAGATATATAATAAAAATAATATAAATTAATTATAAATAACTTAACTATAAATATGTCGGAAATAAAAACTATTATACAAAATAAACTAAGAGCTTACCACCAGGGGGGTACCTAGAACGCTCGCCGCATTTCCTCGCACACTGTTCATAAGTTCGTTTACTCAGCTCTTTTATGAATTTGTGGGTATCAAGAGAATATACCCCCATAGATTCAACCCCAAATGCCACAAAGTTATGTCTTTGTTTAATGCAAAACTACTACTTACTAACCTACAATACAAAATTTAATTTTGTGATGTGAATACTTACAGGTATGAATACTTACAGGTATGAATACTTACAGGTATGAATACTTACAGGTATGAATACTTACAGGTATTTGGTAGAAGGAGCCGTTGTTGACGGTGCTGTAGGAGGTCAGCGGCACCACTGGGACTGTCCCGTTCCGCACCAGGATGGGGCCCTGCAGCGGGGTCACGGCGGGGGCAGACACACCTGGAATATAGGGAAAGAACATCAACTAGCGCATATACCAAAAAACACGTCCATACCGTAAGCGCTATCCCTACGAGTACGCGTACATTGTGCATTTGGGACATATCTGGTGGAATTAACAATAACGTGTAGCAGTAGTAGTAGCAGTGGTAGTAGCAGCCTCCATCGGTTCTCAGCAACGATACCGGCCAACAACAAAAACGGATGCGCAAAATTTAATTTAAATTTACAACTATAAAACAGTAAAATTTAAATTAAGTACGGTAGTGGTTCCGTAGCAACAATGCTTTCCTTTTCCTTGTTAAAATTCTAAAAAGTTCGATACGAACTATGTGCCAACATGTGCCAACATTTACCGACATGTACCAACGAGAAATATATTTTTGTACGTACATTCATCATAGATTTACAACCCCACTGTTCCCGTTCCTCGTTAGTGTGTCTGTCTCGCTCGCAAATGTCCAATATTTTCTAAGATTTTTCAAGTCCAAGTGTACTTTCGAGAAATGTAGTCTATTAACTTACTAGGAAATAAAATGACGGATTTTTCTTTCATATGCCTTATTTTAGACAGAAAAGTAGCAAAAACATTTATAAAGTCTTTTTTATAATGTTCGTAATTTTATTTCCTAGTAAGTTAATAGACTACATTTCTCAAAAGTACACACAGACTTGAATAATCTTAGAAATTAAAAGATTTTTATATAATTTTTATATTTTTTTATTCTGTCATACCACGTGGTGGTTGGCTATAATAGATGCAGCATCCTATTCTTTTTGTTTAATCTTAGTTTTATGTAAAACGACATGTATTTATTGTTGCTAGCCTCCGTGGTCTAGTGGTTAAGTCTGTGGATTTAGACGTTAGAGTTTGGTACGATGGGTAAAGTTGGCTAAATATGAATGCGATTATTTAAAAAGATGTGGTTTCGACCACGCCGAAAGGGATACAGTCATGATGATACTTTATTTTTGATATGACCCATTGTTGGGAAGATTCGAGGCTGTCTCGGTTTTTATTGGTACCGACTTTTAAAGTCGGTATGTAATAAAATATATAAATTTATTACAATGGTGTAGGTTATTAAACTTTTTGGCTACGGAACCTTTGAGCTAGTTTTTGGCTACGGAACCTTTGAGCTAGTTTTTGGCTACGGAACCTTTGAGCTAGTTTTTGGCTACGGAACCTTTGAGCTAGTTTTTGGCTACGGAACCTTTGAGCTAGTTTTTGGCGACGGAACCTTTGAGCTAGTTTTTGGCTACGGAACCTTTGAGCTAGTTTTTGGCGACGGAACCTTTGCGCTAGTTTTTGGCTACGGAACCTTTGAGCTAGTTTTTGGCGACGGAACCTTTGAGCTAGTTTTTGGCTACGGAACCTTTGAGCTAGTTTTTGGCTACGGAACCTTTGAGCTAGTTTTTGGCTACGGAACCTTTGAGCTAGTTTTTGGCTACGGAACCTTTGAGCTAGTTTTTGGCTACGGAACCTTTGAGCTAGTTTTTGGCTACGGAACCTTTGAGCTAGTTTTTGGCTACGGAACCTTTGAGCTAGTTTTTGGCGACGGAACCTTTGAGCTAGTTTTTGGCTACGGAACCTTTGAGCTAGTTTTTGGCGACGGAACCTTTGAGCTAGTTTTTGGCTACGGAACCTTTGAGCTAGTTTTTGGCGACGGAACCTTTGAGCTAGTTTTTGGCTACGGAACCTTTGAGCTAGTTTTTGGCTACGGAACCTTTGAGCTAGTTTTTGGCTACGGAACCTTTGAGCTAGTTTTTGGCTACGGAACCTTTGAGCTAGTTTTTGGCGACGGAACCTTTGAGCTAGTTTTTGGCTACGGAACCTTTGAGCTAGTTTTTGGCTACGGAACCTTTGAGCTAGTTTTTGGCTACGGAACCTTTGAGCTAGTTTTTGGCTACGGAACCTTTGAGCTAGTTTTTGGCGACGGAACCTTTGAGCTAGTTTTTGGCTACGGAACCTTTGAGCTAGTTTTTGGCGACGGAACCTTTGAGCTAGTTTTTGGCTACGGAACCTTTGAGCTAGTTTTTGGCGACGGAACCTTTGAGCTAGTTTTTGGCTACGGAACCTTTGAGCTAATTTTTGGCTACGGAACCTTTAAGCTAGTTTTTGGCTACGGAACCTTTGAGCTAGTTTTTGGCGACGGAACCTTTGAGCTAGTTTTTGGCTACGGAACCTTTGAGCTAGTTTTTGGCTACGGAATCTTTGAGCTAGTTTTTGGCGACGGAACCTTTGAGCTAGTTTTTGGCTACGGAACCTTTGAGCTAGTTATTGGCTACGGAACCTTTGAGCTAGTTTTTGGCTACGGAACCTTTGAGCTAGTTTTTGGCTACGGAACCTTTGAGCTAGTTTTTGGCTACGGAACCTTTGAGCTTGTTTTTTTTCTTTTTAGTTTTTATTTGTTTCATTTCAGTTTAGAAGTCAAGATCATTTTTTACACAAACGGGTTTAATATTGTTTAAATTAATTGTTGCTAGCATTATTGTCGACTCTAGTTATTTAATAAGAACTATGAAAAATAGAAAGAAGAACTAAAAAAAGTAATACACACCCATTGGAGATGAGAATCCGATTTCAAATGACCAAATGAAACATTCTTTGAGCCTCCAAATTTTCCAAAACACAAAACAAACAAGAAACAATGGATTGTTTCCGCAAACAGTTGGGCGGAAATATTAGATTCACTTGAAGAAAGAAACACTTCCACGACACTACACAACTAATTAAACAATCGTCAGACACATACATATATCTATGACCCGTCTTGGTGTTTATTTATTCATACAATTTCAAAGCATTATTAGGACTAATATACATTTTGTTAACGAAACTTTTAAATGAAAACTCACTCTAAAGAATAAAAAAAAAGTTGGAATTATATGTGTGGAAAATGTGTGAAGGTGTATATGTGTACTATTGTATAGACACCTCTGCCTCCGTGGTCTAGCGGTAAAGTCCGTGGATTTAGACTCGGAGGTACCGGGTTCGATTTCTGGTCGGGACACAATAATATTTATTAATTTAAATAAATAAATTTAATTAATATTTAATTTATTTGTGATATTTTTCGAGTTTGGTACGCTGGAGACATCGACGAGCTTGCCATTTGTCATGATTGGCCTATAGTAAAGTTGGCTAAATGTGAATCCGTATTCATAAGCGTGGTTTCTGACCACCCCGGAAGGGAAACGGTCGTGATGATACTTTACTTTGTATAGACTCCAATATGTTAGATTTAAGTTGTATTTTTGACAGATTACATAAATCAACAGCGAAAACAATTTGTTATTTGTTTGGTATCCTCTTCGTGAGACAGTTAGACGCATAATCTGTGTGTGAGTTAGAAATACAAATGTCGTGCAAGACCAAAACCTGTGTTAGGGGTCGGCGGCCACCCTTAAGGGATCTTATCTTATGTCTATGAAAAGAAACGTCGTCATTTAAACATATTCCACTATTTATATCACTGGTCTTGTATGTCTAAACGTGGATGTCATGAATTGAATGTCTTTGCCACATTCTAAGAACTTATCTCACCAGTCACAACTAATCGACACTAACCTGACTGTCCTTTTAAGCCAGTATTCAGGTACTGCTACAAGCGCACTTTTTGCTTTGTATCGAATGGAGTTGCTACTGCAGCACCTGTCAAAGCATCGCTTTGTATCGAATGGAGTTGCTCCTGCAGCACCTGTCAAAGCATCGCTTTGTATCGAATGGAGTTGCTCCTGCAGCACCTGTCAAAGCATCGCTTTGTATCGAATGGAGTTGCTACTGCAGCACCTGTCAAAGCATCGCTTTAAGCAGCTAGTCGAGCCCACTGTTAGTGTGTCGGGTCCGGGGTTATATTATTTATTTCAGAATGTTTTGCCGCTTGATAAAGAAGCTTAAATACCTATATTTGTTTCATGGCAAAGACATTTAAGTCATAACTGAATTCCTTTCAAAACGAAATTTGGTAATAATAATATAATATAATAATAAAATAATAAAAATCTTTATTGACACATTTTTTTCTTCTACCTAATATATAAATGTGCTCTGTCTCCTGGACTAGTCTGATGAAACAGACTGTGTTCCAGAAGACAAGTGCTCTTCGTTAAAGTTACATAATATATGACAATAAAAGACGAAAATAATAAAAGCAAAAAACAACACATAAGCAAAACATAAATATAAAAATAAAAAAATGAAAGGCTATAAGGGGCAGAAATAATATTTAAAAATCAAATAATAAACAAAGCTATAATATGACCAATATTTAGTTGGATATTTAGATAATATTTTATTCATTTAATTTCTTTTAGAAGACATTCGGTTTCGTCATGATTAAGAGACATAAGCCATTTGTTTAATACTTTCTTGCACAATGATTTGGTTAGTGGGTATATATTTAATTTACTATTAACTTTATTATGTATTCGAGAGCCAAAGTTATAGTAAAATCTACTTGCAAATATGGATTTGAATGGAATCACTCTGCACACTCTGTTTCGTCTGCGTGAGGAGCTATCGTAATCAGGTGTAAACTGTACCTCTGAATGTTTACGTAGAATAATCTGCTGGATGAAAAGTTGTCTTACAGTCAGAACCTGGCATTCGCAAAACAAATCAACAGTGGGGTATCTAAATGGCTTTCTGGTCATGACCTTTAGTACCGCTCTCTGCGCACGTTCAAGCTGGAGAAACGCAGTTTTATGAGCTCCACCCCAGGCAGTTATCCCGTAGGACAGAATTGACTGCGCAAGTGACTGATACACCAGTTTTAATATTTTGTAATTTGCAACACAATTTAGTTTTTTGAATACAAATATTAATTTGCGCACTCGACCCTTTAAGGTGTCAATTTGTTTGTGCCAACAAAGAGTTTCATCTATATGTAACCCAAGATATTTAATAGACTTTGTGCGCCTAATTGGACTACATAAGCAATCAGCACCAAGTATATCTCGACAGGTATGAGCAACAATAGTGAAGTCGAGAGGTTGGGATTTCTGTGTCATGGCAAAAGTAAGAAAACTGGTTTTGTCAACATTTAGGGTCAAAAGATTAGTATCCAACCAATTCACGACAACACTTAGTGCATGCTCTGCATTTCGACGGGCGGCCCCCCAGCTGTCACCATGAATAATAAGAGCCGTATCATCGGCATAAGCAATAACTTTACAATGAGGCAGGGAGAGTCGACACATATCGTTGATGTATAAAAGAAAGAGCGTTGGGCCAAGGACGCTACCTTGCGGGACCCCGTGGGTTAACGTTTCCACGTCACTGATGTAGCTGTCAATTTTTACAATTTGTGTCCGATTACTGAGATAGTCTTTGAATATGTCCAGCACCATACCTCTTATACCCATACTCTCCATCCTGTCCACAAGAATGGGGATCGAAACACAGTCAAAAGCCTTCGAGAGGTCCAAAAATATTGAAAGTGATTTAAATTTATCGTCAAGACTCCGGACTATAGATTCAGTAAGTTCCACAACAGCGTCTTCGGTGGACTTGGCTTTTCTGAAGCCATATTGATTATTAGCAATTATTTTATTTTGTTCCAGAAAATTGACTAGTCTCTTGTTTAGCACCTTCTCGAAGACCTTGGACAGCGTCGAAAGTACTGAGATAGGTCTGTAGTTATTTACGATACTCCGGTCACCAGCCTTGTAGACAGGATAAACAATAGCTTTCTTGAAAACATCCGGGAAAACACCCGACGAAAGGCACAAATTAAATAAGTGAGTAATGGGAGGAACTAAAAAGCTGCAACATGATTTTAGGATTTTGGAAGATATTTCGTCCCAACCTGTCGCACAGTCATCTCGCAGTCCTATAATAATTGCTTTAATTTCAGCTTCATCAATACTTAGAACAGCCATTGAATTTAGACTACAACTAGAAAAATTTGGTTTAAATAACTTAGGATTATTATAATGAATTTTATTTTCCAGTATTTTAGCAATGTTAGCAAAATAGTTATTTACGCTATTTACAGCTTCGATCGGTTTATCAAATGTTTTTAGGAGTTCCGTAGGGGGTTTAGATGCAGGTTGGAGATTTGCAATTTTCTTTATAGCATTCCAAGTGTGCTTGGTATTATTTTGGGATTTTTGTAATTCAGCACGTTCATAATTGTGTTTTAATTTATTTAATAGTTTATTACAATAGTTTCGGTATCGTTTGTAAGTCAACATAAGTATGGCATTATCTGGGGACTTTTTACTTGTTACATGCAACTTATCACGATGACGGATACACCTTAGCAAACCCGGTGTGATCCAGGGTTTTATAGTCCTTTGTTTACGGGGTATTTTAACTACACGTGTATTAGCTTTAACCACATCAGATATTGCTGTAACTAAAGCTAAGGCTGCTTTATTTGCATCCGTACAGGAGAAGGTCTCGAATAGATCAATATTTTGAATGTCAGAAAAAATTGATAAATAGTCTATGCGCTTGGCAGTAGCATTGATTTTCTTATTACGCTGTGTATAACTAATATTTACCAGTACTGGGGCATGGTCAGTGATATCAGTATCCAGAACTATAGTAGTGGATTCAACTTCAGTTTTTAGTAAAACATGGTCCAGACAGCTACGGTCACGTGTAGGATACAGGTGAGCAGGCAGCATAGCATGGCTTGCTACCAGATTGAGATAGTCGTTGGAGCGGGTGTCAGTATTATTGTATGATATATTAATGTTAATATCACCAATTAGAGCAACAGATTTGAAATGTGACAAGGAGCTTAGCACAGTATTTAGACTATGAAGGAAGGTATCGATATTAGTATGCGAAGGCGAGCGATAAATGGCTACTATAGCAAGTTCATTTCCTAATTTACAGATCAAGGAATTTGCTTCCCTTATAGATACGTTTTCCAATCTACAATCCAACCCTTCCCGATAATATATAACAACTCCATCGTTCTGATTAGTGAAGTCAGAACGGTGAGACATGTATCCATCCAAATAAGGGTCAGTCACCACTTTACTGAGCCAGCATTCTGATAAAATAATAACATCACACACCACGTCAATCCTGGATAATAGAACCGAAAGTTCGGAAATATTTTTATTAATGCTACGGATATTCATGTGTAAAATATTTAATTTTCTTTTAGGGGATATAAATTGTAAGATATTTTCAGGAGAACAAAAATAGCTTTTGGAGACGTCGAGAGATTCGATATCAGAACAAATGTTGATTAAACTGTTCATTAAAAATAATTAAAGTTTAAAAGATGATATGGATCGATTTGTTGTAATAATAAAAAACAAAAAACAAGCATAAGTACCTTTTCTTTATATACATATATATATACATACACACATACACACACATACATACACACCATACACACACTCGAACATGACATACTCGTAAGTTGTAAGGTTTGGCCGGTAATTAATTGTAATGTCTTTGTCGCGGATATTGAATTAAGAGACAGAGTTAATTACTATTTTTTCTGTCTAAATAAATAATTAAAGGCTTACTTTTTAGGCCTGGAACTGCTGGACCGATTTTTATGATATTTAATTTGTAGAATTTATCCCCGTCTCAAAAAAAAAAACATTATGACTACACTCTTAAAGAAGCGGATTCATATTTAGGCCAAATTTACTTGGTTTATGATATAACAAGTAGCAAGCTAGTCGATGTAGATATATCACAAATGAATAAAATAAATTGTTGTGTCCAGGAATCGAACCCTGACGTCTAAATCCGCTAGACCACGAAGACAGAATAACTATTAAAACATCAGAAATAAAATTGTATGGAATTGATTTTGAAGCCATTTCTAGAAGTAGGTACCTAGGGAACCAGGGCATAATATACATTCAACCATCCTCCACTGATAGGGCTTTCAGAACATACAGGGGAAGAATATGGCCACGCTCTTGTCAGACTTGGTTGGAAGGGTGTAATGTCAATTAATAACAATTTATTAACGATTTCACAAGATGGAACCGGGATAGCACAACCATGGTGGTGTTGTAGTTCTATGTAAGATGTCGATCCGCGACCTTCTTCAAAGGAACACACTTTGTATATCTACCAAATCAAGACTCTCATGATGGCCAGCTCACCACACGGTCCGACAAAGCGACAGCGACGCGATGACGACGACGTCGCAAATCGGACTTTATGAATAATTCGCCTGTATCGAATCGAAATCCTTGAATATATTCTAAAATATATATAACTATGTATATTGTATAGCTGTTTATTTGTGTAGCTACAGTCATGGATTGGTGTTAGTGAAAAGTGGAGCACAAAGGAACTGGTCCGGTGTTCCGAGTTATACAGCTCAGTGGACAAATTCTCATTATTTAGGCGCAAACATTATATAAAAAAAAAATTTTTAGGAACGCTATTAAAGTTGCCAACGACCTCCGTGGTCTAGCGGTAAGTCCGTGGATTTATACGGGTTCGATTCCTTGTCGGGACACAATATCTCATTTATTTGTTATATTTCTCGAGTTTAGTTCGCTAGAGACATCGACGAGTTCATGATGGGCCTATAGTAATGTTGGCTAACTGTGAATCCGCTTCCTTAAAAAAAAGCGTAGATTCCGACTACCCCGCAAGGGATACGGTCGTGATGATACTTTACTTTTTTACTATTAAAGTTAATGCTTGTAAAAGGTGATTCAATACGATTATTCTATCTTTGATTTGATTAAAAACACAAAAGAATAATTTTAGTTGATCCTTTGGGGGTAGTTTCCAATAGCTTTTCACGTAAAACATTTAGTGTTATCTTCAAGCAAAAATAATCAATTAGCGCCCGATAGTGCTCGTCAGTACCATTACCCTAACGAGGAACCGCCACAGAAATGTCCAGACTTCAGAGGTGGTGGGCGGTTTCAATAACCAAACTTTTCATGAAAAAATAATTAGGACAATAAAATAATAAAACTAAATTACATTTTATGTGTTGTTATTTAAAACAAAGATAGGAAACTCGAATTGGATCACCTTCTATAATATATGTAATTTATATGTTATGACGTTCAAGCTCGGTTATAGTAAAGTATCATCACGTCCGTATCCTTTGTGGAGTGGTCAGAATGATGCTTTTAAAGAATTCACCCAACTTTACAATAGGATATGTTATAGGTCCATCATGACAAGTTGCATCAAACCCGGTACTTCCGCGTCTAAATCCACAGACTTAACCGCTAGACCAAGGAGGATAAACTCGGTTATGCTAGAGCATTTTAACGATAAAACCGAGTTAATAATAGAATCCACTATTTTGACAATTTAACAGTTTCGGTATAAGAAACAGAGTCGGGCCACAGGACTAAGGTCGTTCGAAAGGTCTGTCTTGAGATATTTATGAGCTCAATGTCTAAGCACTAGCACTAATATAATAGGTCGTAAAAGTAATGGCGAACTGTTATTTTATTGAAATTGCCATTACCGATCAGTTCGCAGTCTGTTTTAAGTGGATTGTTATTGTTACTTATCTAACGTTTAGATCATTGATTCACAAAGTGGACCCCCAGTGGTCCACGGGAGACTAGACGGGGCTCTACGTTGGCGTGAAAATAAATGAGGGATCACAAGTTGCAGTCTCGACAGATCGCTATTTCGGTCGGTAAGTTATAAAAAAATGTTGCCACTTACAAAATAAAAAAGCTAAATTGATCAATATCATTAGTGCCAAAGAACGGTAATATTTTAATATGAGAACTTATGTTTATGCCCTAATATGACGTGTATATCAATTGACAACAATATTTATACCTTTGCAACACTAGAAGCAAATGTCAGCTGGCTGCTGTAATAAATAAATACGGTAGAACTGTATCGATGCGCTGTTCTGGGGTTACTTCCTCCACACCGCGCCTGGACACCCGACATTGGCAGAATTGTTGTCTATACGACATCTGATGCCATTAAATAAAAGAAGAATATTCGATAACTTTGCGGGCAGTCAAATTTCGTCGCTAAATAGTTTGCGCTAAATCGCTAATTTGACAGATAAATTCGATAAATTCCGACATTTTTGTGACTAAAGGCACTCCCTATACATCCAAAGGGACGCCGTTTTATTAAACTATTCGAATATTCCTATTATTTAGCAGACGACAGATTTGATCAACAATTATCACATTCAGCATTCGCGATGCTATTTTCTCTCATTGTCTCACTGGGGCGGCGCAACGCAAAATAAACTGTTATTCATAAAAAATAAAACAATATACGTTTTTAATAACCGTGAATAAATTTTGGAAAGTGACGACGCGATTTGATCTGTTCTTAGGCTCGTCAATAGCCACCATAAATTGCTAAGTTTTGCAATCGTCATGAAATATCGATAAATACTGCTGCCCCTTGTTTCGACAGTAAATAACAAAAATATTGGCTGCACGCAGCATTCTGAGAATGTGATGCGCTAGAGACATCGACGAGCTGGCCATGATGGGCCGCCAGTAAAGTAGGCTAAATGTGATCCGCTTCTTAATAACCGTTTCCGTTTCTTTAAAACAGTCGTGATGATACTTTAATTCTTTCTTTTGTGTTTCCGATGCATTGTAACCCATCATTGTAACCCATCATTGTAACCCATCATTGTAACCCATCATTGTAACCCATCATTGTAACCCATCATTGTAACCCATCATTGTAACCCATCATTGTAACCCATCATTGTAACCCATCATTGTAACCCATCATTGTAACCCATCATTGTAACCCATCATTGTAACCCATCATTGTAACCCATCATTGTAACCCATCAATGCACAACAATCGTCATAATCAAATAATCTTTATTTTTCCTGAGAGCTGTTAGCATTATGGTGTGAGTTTAACACTGGCACGGTTTGTTCAATAACCAAGCCTAACGGCTCAGTACTACTTGTCTCACTTATTTTATAAGAACTTAAAAGAATTGTAACTTGCATTGCATTGCGAAGCAGATTCACATTTAGCCAACTTTACTGCCAGCCCATCATGACAAGTGGCAAGCTCGTCGATGCCTTTAGCGTAACAAATTCGAGAATATCAAGAATATTATTTTTCCTTTTTTGCCACTAAATTAGGTTTTGTAAGTAGGTGTTTTTAGTTTATTTTTTAGTTTTTTTCTAACGAGGCAACGTCGCTGGAGTCCTCGGAACATTGGGTTCATCTTCTCCTGGATTCGATGACATGTAGATTATAATCAAGATATTTGTTTATTTTTATTTAAATAAATTATATATTAATTAAATTATTAAATATTATTGTGACCCGACCAGGAATCGAACCCGATATCTCCGAGCCTAAATCCATGGACTAACCGCTAGACCTAGGAAGCAGTTTTGGGATTCGGTGTTAATTATTATAACACACTGCCAAATGAACTAACTACCTTATGTTTGTAGATAAACTAACAATTCGTGTTAATTATTATAACACACTGCCAAATGAACTAACTACCTTATGTTTGTAGATAAACTAACAATTCGTGTTAATTATTATAACACACTGCCAAATGAACTAACTACCTTATGTTTGTAGATAAACTAACAATTCGTGTTAATTATTATAACACACTGCCAAATGAACTAACTACCTTATGTTTGTAGATAAACTAACAATTCGTGTTAATTATTATAACACACTGCCAAATGAACTAACTACCTTATGTTTGTAGATAAACTAACAATTCGTGTTAATTATTATAACACACTGCCAAATGAACTAACTACCTTATGTTTGTAGATAAACTAACAATTCGTGTTAATTATTATAACACACTGCCAAATGAACTAACTACCTTATGTTTGTAGATAAACTAACAATTCGTGTTAATTATTATAACACACTGCCAAATGAACTAACTACCTTATGTTTGTAGATAAACTAACAATTCGTGTTAAACGTCGATTTTATTTTATATAAAATATATCATATTCTGGACATTGTTTATTGTTGTTGATTTAAATTTAGGTTAAATCATTGTTTATAATAATAATTAAAATATTTATAATGTAATGGGACAATACAAAAGAGCCCGGGAAGGGAAAATTGTAATAAATTATTTAACTTCGATTTGCGCGAACTTTATGTCTAGAAGTTATTAATTTAAGTCTACACCCAAATGTCACTTTATGACATTTCTACCGTGAGAAAGGAAACATTTTTGTCGTATGTTTTTATCTCATAGCGGGGGCTGTTGTCTGCGGAGAGATGTTGCGAGACACTTTCAACATGCGAACCTGTCGTCGAGTTACATAACGCACAATGTGACGCCGACGCGACAGACATCATTTCATTATGTCTTGATCGCGATGTTGTACAATTGCAATTCTTGGAAAAAGTTCTTTGTTTCTATCAATAGAATGACATATTAGTCCAACGCAAGGACATACAAAGTTACCCTGTAGTTCATTTCTAAATTATAAAGTACCTAAGTAGTCCCGAAAGACCAAGAGTCTCGCAAGACTATTGGTCTGTCTCAAAATATATTTTTTTCATCAATACAATAAAAAGCCCTTCTCAAAAATGTTTTCTTTCTACCCTCGGTCTCGATCTTCTTGTTGACAAGAGAAAACAAAACGGTTCATTATTTCTTTTTAAAATTGTTGTATTAAAGTAAAAAAGTAAAGTAAAATCACGACCGTTTCCCCTTCGGGGTGGTCAGAAACCACGCTTATAAATAAGCGGATTCACATTTAGCCAACTTTACTGCCGGCCAATCATGACAAGTGGCAAGCTCGTCGATGTCTCCAGCGTCCAAAGGAAAGAAATATTACAAATAAATTTAATATTAATAAATTATTTTTTTTAATTTATATTAATAAATATTATTGTGTCCCAATGTGTGCCAACTCGTCTGGCCAGGCGTGGCGAGTGTAGGCCACATTCTCCAGATATATGTGTTCTGGAAGGCCCATCTCCAGCAGTGGAGGTCTAGGACGCTGTGTTCTAGGGGCTGTGACGTATGTATGTAAATTGTGAACCAACCAGGAATCGAGCCCGGTACCTCCGAGTCTAAATCCACGGACTTAACCGCTAGACCACGGAGGCAGTTATTTTATTTAACTCTATTAAAGTATAGAAGATAAATTAAAAAATAAAGGTTTTAAAGTGCAATAAATAATTTATATAAAGTACCTACAAATTAGGAAAGAAAAAGTGACTTAGAATAATTGAACATGTACTGGTACGATTCCGGTCAAAGACCGTAAGAGCTGTTCTGTTTGTGCCGTACCCTATCATTATCAGTGCCTTGGGATGTCGGTTGAAAATTTTAAAAAGGAGTCTAGTACCCAAAGGGCTAACTGGAAATGTCCCGCTTGTCGTGCAAAATCTAGACCGAAGGATAATTCTAATACACCCGTGAAAGCAGCACATAATTCTCCCACCACTTCAGATGCCGCAATAAAAACCTCAACGTCTATTGACGATGTGCTCCTCGCTGCTATCAGGACTGAAATACATTCTGCTGTAATGGATGCCGTCAGTGTTGCAGTAAAGTCCTCTATTGAAAAAGAGTTTATTTTACTTAAAAGGGAATTAAATCTGATTAAAGAGACGAACAAGGAGCTACAACGATCGGTAGATTACCTTAGCTCAGAACACGAGGACATTAGACGTACTGTTTCATGTTTGGAGGGTGACGTGCAAAAGCTAACCTCTGCGAATCAAGTCCTTACCACTAAACTGGACGAAACTACATCACGCCTTACAATACTGGAGCAACATACCAGGGAGTGCAATGTCGAGATCAACGGGGTTCCTGAACACAAAGACGAAAACCTAAAAACCGTTATCTTACAAGTTGGCAGGGTTGTCTCTAGTCCTCTCGAAGAAACTGATATTATGTCCTGCGTCAGAGTAAGAAAGTTAAACCCTGACAGTGCCAGACCCCGTTCTATAGTTGTCAAGTTGCCGAGCGTAGTCGTTCGTGATAGACTCCTGGCAGCAGTTTCAAGTTTTAATAGAAGCAATAGGGACGATAAGCTCAACTCTGCGCAGGTTGGACTGGGCGGTGATAAGACCCCGGTCTATATTTCTGAGCACCTTTCTCCTTACTACAAGGCCTTGCACGCTGAGGTTCGTAGACTGGCACGACTTAAGGATTATAAATATGTGTGGGTGAGGAATGGCAAAATACTTGTACGAAGAAGTGAAACTACCAAGATTAAAACCATCAGAAGCTTCGAGTCCATCAGTTTGCTTGATAATGAGGACTAGTTGTAAATCTTTGAATAACTGGAAGAATGGGGCAGCACCACATTCATCAGTGAAGCTTAAATTGTATTATCAAAATTTTCGGGGTTTACGGACCAAGTTGACTGAGTTACACTTGTCCTCCTTAGTAAATGAATTTGACGTGATAGTCGGTACAGAGACATGGCTTAACGAAACTATTAGTGATGCAGAATTGTTGGACTCACGCTACAAAATTTATCGACGTGACCGTGGTACTACATCTTCACTAAAAAAGGAGGGAGGAGGAGTGATAATAGCAGTCCGAGGGACACTGATTTCCAATAGAATAAGTCAATGGGAGAGTGATTTAGAGGATTTGTGGGTGTCAGTTGGCGTAGGTAACGGCAATAGTACTAAACGAATAAATATATGTGGAATATACCTGCCGTCACCAGTCACTCCATTCCTTCTGGATACCTTCTTGGACAATACTTCGGATGTTCTGGACACAACCTCAGACGACTCCTTAATAATTGGCGATTTTAATTTGCCACTTATCGATTGGTCTTTGAACACTGATACTTGCCATCAGTACGTCATACCAGCTAACTATCACAACAAAGTTGGCTATACATTGGTGGATTTTATGTCAACTAACAATATGTATCAATTTAATAACTTAAAAAATGAATATGGCAAAACTTTAGATCTTGTACTTAGTAATACCACCAACCTGCATGTGTGTGAGAGTATGAGTTCCTTGTGCTCCCTAGATAAATATCACCCTGCATTGGAGATTGAGTGTGGCTTTGTCTGTTCATCTTCACTGCGTAGCAAACAATTTAGTACTTATAACTTTCGTAAGGCTAACTATGACGCAGTTAAAGCGCAGCTTTATCGCGTGGATTGGTCGAGTGAGCTAGGGTCTTGTTTAGACATTGATCAAATGGTTACATCGTTCTATAAATGTCTTCGCGCTACTATTAAAGATACGGTGCCTAATTCAAAGCAGCAAGTGAAACGTTATCCACCTTGGTTTACGTCACCCCTTATAAAACTTCTTACAGAACGTTATAAGATTAGGCAAAGATACAAAAAGTTTAATAACCCTCGGGACAAGGTCGAGTTTAAGTTCCTAAGCAGACGAGCTGCAGTATTGCAGCGTGTTTGCTACGACAAATATCTATTTGAGGTTCAGAGAAATATTAAAGACAATCCCAAACAATTCTGGTCATTTATTAAAGGTCAACGAAAATCTAAAAGTCAATCTTCAATTCCCTCGACAATGAAATGTGATGCACTTACTGCGGAGACTGGTGTTGAAATATGCGATCTTTTTGTGTCTCAGTTTTCTTCAGCATATTTTACACAGCGCTCGGCTGTCGATCTGGAAACAGAATCCTCCTTATTTCCGCAATCAGCTCTCGCTCAATTAACCATCACAGAGCGTGACATATTAAAATGTATTAAGAAGCTGGTCGACTACAAGTCCTCAGGTCCGGACGGAATTCCTCCAATTTTTATTAAAAAAGCAGGCTCATGTCTTACTACACCTCTTAGGATGATTTTCAATAAATCACTTAAATCGGGTGTATTTCCATCTTATTGGAAGGAGGCCTATGTTATTCCTATTTTTAAAAAGGGCGACATCTGTGATGTTAAAAATTACCGTCCAGTATCTCTTTTGTCAATTTTTCCCAAAATTCTGGAGCGATTGGTTCGTCCAGTCATAGATGTACACATGAAATGTATGCTTTCACCTCACCAGCATGGATTCCTGCAAAATAGATCGACGACCAGTAATTTACTATCCTATACTAGTTTTATTTCAGAGATAATGGATACACGCGGTCAGGCGGATACAATTTACACCGATTTTTCCAGCGCTTTTGATAAGGTAGACCATAATTTGCTTCTAATGAAGCTATCCAGATATGGCGTATGCGGATCACTCCTTCACTGGTTTAAATCATATCTCACTGGAAGGTCGCAAAAGGTAGTAACTGGTGGCTTCACATCTTCCCGGACATTCACGGCTTTATCAGGCGTACCCCAGGGATCAGTTCTGGGTCCTACTTTATTTAATATATTCATTAATGATATAATCGATGTAGTACATTATAGTCACTGTTCACTTTTTGCAGATGACTTGAAACTCTTTAGACTTATTGTAGATTCACAGGATGTCGACCTTTTACAGGAGGATCTTGATTCAGTTCATTCTTGGTGCGTCAGTAATGGAATGATTTTGAATCCCTTGAAATGCTTCTACGTCACTTTCACAAAGAACAAAATTAATATAATACCATCTAATTATTCCATTGGTGGAGTTGCGCTTGCTTATGCCAGTCCTATGCGCGATCTTGGCGTTCTAGTGGATTCAAGGTTGTCTTTTGTTGATCACATTGATGGGGTTGTCGCTAAAGCGTCGAAGATGTGTGGTTTTGTTAAGCGAGCTTGCAAACATTTTACTTCTATATCAGCTTTAAAACTTTTATTTTGTTCACTTGTTAGGAGTAATCTTGAGTACGCCTCCGTAATCTGGAACCCGGTATACCAAAACCATATCGGCCGTCTAGAGGGAGTACAACGCAAATTTACAAGGTTTTTGGTTCATAAGGATAAAATGTGTTCACCCAAAAGCAATTATCCGGAAAGGCTAACTTTTTTTTAAATGGATAGTCTGGATTTGAGGCGAAAGGTGTCAGATCTTATTGTGCTGTACAAACTTATTAACGGTCGCCTGGACTCCATGGAATGTTTGTCAATGATATCACTTTCAGTCCCAAAGACAAAC
Organism: Tinea semifulvella; assembly: GCA_910589645.1. Classification (NCBI taxonomy): domain Eukaryota; kingdom Metazoa; phylum Arthropoda; class Insecta; order Lepidoptera; family Tineidae; genus Tinea; species Tinea semifulvella. The sequence continues at coordinate 8,472,780 of OU342626.1, forward strand.
TCTAGACTGCACACAAGGTCGATATTTCATGTGCCATTTTCTCGTTCTAACCTTGGCAGAAACTCGGCACTACGACGGATGACTCGGTTGTACAACGAGGTTTTCCTTGCGGACAGGACAATTGACATATTTAACGATAGGTTGTCAGGCTTCAGGAGAAAGGTCTCCTGCTATCTTGCCGGGCGGTGTTTGGGAGTTAACTGAGGCTTAGGATTGATAGTTGTCACTTAGTGATGCGGTTTTGGCTGAGAGCTTGCACGAAAGGTGATTTTGGGTCGCCGACTCTCGGTCTAAGTTTTGTTTTTTTGTTGTTATTGTGCACTGCTGGTGACTGTGGTGTCGCTGTCTTGATTTGTTCATATAATTTAATTATTTTTGTTTAGGTTATACTGTTTCCATTTGTAAGTACTTGCGATATTCATTTTTGTTGTTTTCTGTAGCTTACTGTTTTTGTCATGCCTATATTTTTAAATTGTACTATTTAGTTTTTGTGTTTTAGTAAACGATGTTACCTACCTTTTGAATGCAATGCTGGTCTGTAAGTAACATGTTTACTAAACTATTAAGATACCTTCTAGATTGTATATTGTATAAGATTTTGTAAACATGTTGTTGACTTGCTTAATTAAATAAATAAAATAAATAAATAATTATTGCAAACGGCTGCTACACAGATTCACTTGCAGGATGTCATTTGAAATAAAATAAAACAGCAACAAAAACCATCCGTTGATCATCTCGGAGCCGCCGAGAGATGTTACACACTCAAGGTCATATAGAAGTACTTGCATTTTCAACACGAGACACCTGATATCCACCTACTTAGACTGATTACACTTAGTTGAATCTTATCCATACAATGCGCATGATAAAATTGAAAGTGTAGGGACTGATGTCGGTTGTCAGAGCTTTTTTTTGTATAAATTATGCATTTTTCACTTACGTGTTTGTCTACAATGTTGTTATTTATTTAAATTGGTTAATTATTCTTTAATATTAAATAATAAAATATTTTCTTTGTAGAAACTAAACGCTGTTCATAAAGGCTTTACTCTTGGTTAAAAATAGGTATTGTGATTAAACTTTTTAAACTTTCGCGAATATTCATAATAGTTTTTATAATTTTAACGGGTGTTTACGCGATTTACCTTAGAGACATATTTCTCCCGACGTTTCAGCCAAGTTGCATTGGCCGTGGTCACGGGTCGACTCAACGTCGCGTCGGGAGAAATATCGTCATGATCGTAGAACAGTGACGGATCTGCTATATTTAAAATTTTCATGGCGGCCATTCAACTGTCATTTGGACTGTTTTTTTGTCACTTTTTAAGTCTCATAATAAGTGCAAACCTTCTAGATTTAATTTTGGAACCCTTTCTAATATTTGCACTATAAATTACAGACCACAAACAATATAAAACTATATATAAATATATATGCAAAATTAAGGGTATTTTTCAAAATCCGACACTGTTCTACGATCATGAAGATATGTCTCTAAGGTAAATCGCGTAAAGACCCGTTAAAATTATAAAAACAAGGTATTGTGATGTCACAAACAAAAAAAACTCTCATACATATTTTAATAGGCTGATTATTTGTATATTGTTTGTTATATAAATTGTGTTGTGACTGTTTGTTACCATAATAAAACTAAATTAAATTACTATTTTGCTATTGATGATGACATCCAAAAACGGTACATCACTATAGCGCATCTCTGTGACGTCACAACACATTCACAAAGAGTAAAAACGGTACATCACTATAGCGCATCTCTGTGACGTCACAACACATTCACAAAGAGTAAAAACGGTACATCACTATAGCGCATCTCTGTGACGTCACAACACATCCACAAAGAGTAAAAACGGTACATCACTATAGCGCATCTCTGTGACGTCACAACACATCCACAAAGAGTAAAAACGGTACATCACTATAGCGCATCTCTGTGACGTCACAACACATTCACAAAGAGTAAAAACGGTACATCACTATAGCGCATCTCTGTGACGTCACAACACATTCACAAAGAGTAAAAACGGCACATCACTATAGCGCATCTCTGTGACGTCACAACACATTCACAAAGAGTAAAAACGGTACATCACTATAGCGCATCTCTGTGACGTCACAACACATTCACAAAGAGTAAAAACGGTACATCACTATAGCGCATCTCTGTGACGTCACAACACATTCACAAAGAGTAAAAACGGTACATCACTATAGCGCATCTCTGTGACGTCACAACACATTCACAAAGAGTAAAAACGGTACATCACTATAGCGCATCTCTGTGACGTCACAACACATCCACAAAGAGTAAAAACGGTACATCACTATAGCGCATCTCTGTGACGTCACAACACATCCACAAAGAGTAAAAACGGTACATCACTATAGCGCATCTCTGTGACGTCACAACACATTCACAAAGAGTAAAAACGGTACATCACTATAGCGCATCTCTGTGACGTCACAACACATTCACAAAGAGTAAAAACGGTACATCACTATAGCGCATCTCTGTGACGTCACAACACATTCACAAAGAGTAAAAACGGTACATCACTATAGCGCATCTCTGTGACGTCACAACACATCCACAAAGAGTAAAAACGGTACATCACTATAGCGCATCTCTGTGACGTCACAACACATTCACAAAGAGTAAAAACGGTACATCACTATAGCGCATCTCTGTGACGTCACAACACATTCACAAAGAGTAAAAACGGTACATCACTATAGCGCATCTCTGTGACGTCACAACACATTCACAAAGAGTAAAAACGGCACATCACTATAGCGCATCTCTGTGACGTCACAACACATTCACAAAGAGTAAAAACGGTACATCACTATAGCGCATCTCTGTGACGTCACAACACATTCACAAAGAGTAAAAACGGTACATCACTATAGCGCATCTCTGTGACGTCACAACACATTCACAAAGAGTAAAAACGGTACATCACTATAGCGCATCTCTGTGACGTCACAACACATTCACAAAGAGTAAAAACGGTACATCACTATAGCGCATCTCTGTGACGTCACAACACATTCACAAAGAGTAAAAACGGTACATCACTATAGCGCATCTCTGTGACGTCACAACACATTCAAAAGAGTAAAAACGGTACATCACTATAGCGCATCTCTGTGACGTCACAACACATTCACAAAGAGTAAATAAAACACAGATATATAAGATATTTGTTTGCTTAATGCGCTGTGACATCACAAAATTTCCTTTTATATTTATTGCTGTAAAATTACTATTTTCTTGCTAACTGTACATATCTATAAAACCTGTGAATGCAGTTCACTAAATCTCAAAAAGTAATGGATAGTCTCCGAGGAACGATTTCCTGTAATTATAACGGTTAAGGTTAACCCTTACTGACCTGTAACAAAAATCCACCCTGTATATGTAGTACAGTGGTTAGCGCCTAGTCCTATACTTGTATATCCCGCTTACTTATTTACGCTACATGTATCATTTACTACATATTATATATATATTAGTTTAAGTTCATTTCAGGTAACCGTTTTATATCATGTGCCAGCCTGGAACCAACTTCTGGCCGAGACCAATAGGGACAAGATCCAAAGTCAACAAAACAGAGTGGTCATAGCTAATAAGCAATATTCAAATCAAATCAATATAATATAAATATAATCTGGTCTTATACATCATTTCCGACGCATTCTACCTACCGCTAGCGGCGTGAACATATTACACATTTATGTTATAAACTTCATATATTGATATATATATATATATGTATATATAGTAATTTAATATAGTTGTTATTGTAAATTACTATAATATTTTTAATTTACTTTATTAAAATGCCGATGTTTCAAATTAATTTAAGTCAATAGTTATTTTATTAATTTAAAATTAGATGACAAATAAATATAACTATCTAAAGTACTCGTAATGTCAACTTCTCATCGAAACATTCCTTGTTTGAGTAATATGCATTCAGATCGCGTTAAGTGACGAGCCTTCAAATGAAATGATGTTTAACAGCTGATTTTTGTTACCAACCAAATGCAATTTAAATAAACAAATATGGTGTGGTTCTGCAGCGAGGTACTCTCAATAAATCGTGAGATTGAACTTACCGATTGCAAACTTAAGTTAACCAGACCAAGGCTAAACCTTTACAGCATACTCGTACCTACACTTGAGTGATGGATATTGGTTGTGGATTTGAGATAATAAACAGGTGATAGCCTAAATAGAACACATTCTGAAATTAACATTACTATAATCATCAGTATTTATAGGTATGTATCGGTTCGGTTGCGAAATAAGAATGGTAATTGCGACGGAACATTCCACACCTTCAGCGTGCGACAGATGTAAGTGAGAGCCTTCATGGTTATATGGTACGCTTAGGGATAGTCGCCAAAGTGTTTAGTATTCAACTTTCATTTATAAATGATTCATCTATCATTTTGTAGGTGTGTACCGAGTGCTTACAAATTCTAGTAATGTAGCTATTTCCGGCGAGTGTCGGCGGCTCTCAGAAATAGGCATTGTTCTGGTGGCATTGACTATACTAAGGCCGGCCTGGGACACACCAAAGGCCTATTGATGAATCAATAATGCATATCGATAAAGCGCTCTCACAAATGTAGTGATGGTTTTCCATCGTATTTCATCGGAAAAGTTTGTTTTTATCGTGCTCTCTCTATCTTGGAGTGGTTGTAACATCTAATAATACACAATTACTGGTTACTGAAAGCTACTTCACTCAGTTTTAATGGAGAGAATTTAGGAGAGAATCATTAACGTACGAATGTCAGCTCTAAAGTACGCCATCATGTCGCAAGATGGCGCTACGGCCAAAAGCACCGTTGAGCAGAGTAATTAAACTGTTTTGCCAAAGCTATCTGACGTCACAAACGACATCATTTCTCGCGCTTAGACTGCTCACGATATCGAGGTAGATCGCTCTGAGCGTTGTTACTTGTTTGTCATAATAAATATTAGGTTTTCTTTTAAATTATTTCATATTGCAATTAGTTTATACTGTTTCTATATTACTTCTAAAACAAATCTATAATTAATATTTAAGTAGGAAGTGAAAAAAAATGTCTGTAACACGGCAAATATTTTAAAATACCAAAATAAGTTAATAATATTAAACTTTACATATATAAAGATGAATAAACCGAGAGATGTATGTTTGTTAGTATTCATACTCAAAGATGTGGAATTAGCAATTTATATTCTATACATAAAAAAAAAACTATCATGTTATGAATAAAAATGTGATAAACTGTTCCGAATTGTTATCACGCTCTGAGCATCCAAACCGTGATATTTGATTAGGAACGACTGTTAGTATTTATTCATTGTAAGCGCTCTGAGCTTGATTCGGAATGAGGGGTAACTAAGCATTCATAATAAGTAAGGTAAGCCAAGCATTCATTGATATCAGCCTGACAGGCGTCACATCACCAGATATCAGCCTGACAAGCGTCACATCACCAGATATCAGCCTGACAGGCGTCACATCACCAGATATCAGCCTGACAGGCGTCACATCACCAGATATCAGCCTGACAGGCGTCACATCACCAGATATCAGCCTGACAGGCGTCACATCACCAGATATCAGCCTGACAGGCGTCACATCACCAGATATCAGCCTGACAGGCGTCACATCACCAGACGTCATCTCATTTTGAAATAAATAAAACTCTCGCACATACTCGTATTGTCAAACATCAAACTTAAAGAACACTTTTACAATTTTTTAAGGCTCAATTCCTAAAAAAAACTTTTTGAGTCGAATCCATAAACAATTATTCGATATTTCTCTTAACTTCACCTGTACAGCACCCTGTACGGCACCCTGTACAGCACCCTGTACGGCACCCTGTACTCATCAGTGCTTTTGTTAGTGTATTTTTTTCATAGAAAGTGGATTTATTTCGGATGCTTGATCTTGAAGGTCTTTCTTAGTACGGATTTTGTACTATACTGTATGACATACGTGTAAGACAACTTGACATCTTTAGTCACTTTCTTACATGGTTAAGGTTTCGTAGTGTTTGTGCTTTTAGTAGACGTCCAGTGTGCTCTTGCCTTCGAAGTAACTGGACAGGCCAGTACAGGTACCTATTCTGCGATATATTTGACAGTTGATTAAATAGTATGTTACATAATTACCGGTCGTGCGGTCACTATTATGTGGGATAACGATCGACCTTCAGCGCATAAACTACTGTTTCAAATGTGCAAAAAGTTGATTCGAAAGGTTTTTGGAATTAGAAGTTATCACATATCCTTTTTAAAGAACGGTGGTGCCTTCAATTTAAAAATTCTATAATACCAACGTGTGGAATTGTTAATAAATTTTCTTCAGACTCACGCCAACCCGTCTGCCCAGCGCGGCAGCGAGTCAGTGTAGGCCAATTTCTACAGAAATTTGTGAAGTCCAACGGTATAGGTCTAGGAATCTCTCTTCTAGGGGCTGTGATAATGATAATGACCCTTTCGAGGTCATTGAGCGAGCGATGGATAAAGTTTGAAAATACATCCATCAGAGAACCAAAATAGAACCAAACCATGACTTATAAAATTAGCAAGCTGAAGATGGAATGGGAAGGACAATTTTTTCAGAACTTTGTGGAGGTCTAGGACTCTATGTTATACGGGCTGTAATAATGATGAAAGCTGTAGAAATAAATTAATAAGTAAGTAATATTCACCTGGGACAGGGATGTCGTCATAATAATCATCGTCGTAGTCCAGGACTGCGTGCAGCTGGGTTTTTCCTCCCGCACCGCTTTCCACCTGGGTGTACCCGGGTGGACGGTCCACGGGAGGGTGTTCAGGCGAGGGTGGTTGTTGCTGCGAGGGTGGGTGTTGCGGCGAAGGAGCATTTTGATGCGAGGGGGTTTGTTGCTGCGAAGGAAGAAGATGTTGCGAGGGAGGTTGTTGCTGCGAAGGAAGATGTTGCTGCGAGGGAGGTTGTTGCTGCGAAGGAGGATGTTGCTGCACGAGGGGGCGCTCGCTCGGGGAAGAGAAGTAACTATTGGCCAAGTTTTGGTTGAGGTCTCCATCGAACCTCCGACTAGAAGTGTGCTCGACCGGCGCAGGCGTCGCAGGAGCGTACGGATTATCCAAATATCCAGCTCTGTTTGGATCTGTTTGTCGTTGTTCATAACCGTAATCCCCGCTGGGATCGTGAACGTACTGTCCCGTATTGAACTCTTGAGAATTCGCTTCCGACACTCTTTGATTTTCATCAAGTCTAGTATTTTGCTGATACACTTGGGTGTGAAGCTGCGAAGGTCCGTACGGGTTTAGCGGAACTTCTTGTCTTGGGTAATGAGCGAATTGATTAGACGGAGGCAAGTAGGTCGATCCCGCTCGTTTTCGTAGTTTTGGTCTTCTAGGGTTGGTTTGAGAGAAGGGCATCTGGTCTGCGGGCGAGTAGAGGAGGTCTGGGAAGTCGATGCGCAGCGGGTGGGGCGAGCTGGGCAGCACGGGGGGGGCGCCGGCCGCGGACGACAGCGTAAAGTTGGCGAGGGCCATCGCTTAAGGATGGACAACGTGTCGTCGAGTGTTACCGGCTTTGCATAATAAGTGCGTAACCGTGGGAGCGAGTAGCTTCAAGTCCCGCCGCTCTCAGTATCTCTGCGCATATTTCACTACAATAGTTTAAATTATCACAATCGATCCGTTTTATTTTTTTTATTACGCGCACTTTTTTCATATATGTAGTTAGTCCAATCTGAAAACAACAAAAAGAAAATAAAAATTTAAGATAGAAGATTTAAAAAGATAAATAGACACTGGCTCCTGTTATACAGCTCAGCTCATGCAGGAGACAGGGTTCACCATAACGAATCAATATTCTTATTGTGCTAATAAACGATTTGTATTTGTATACTATAATCTACATACTTTGAACTCGTACTGCGTGGAATTTATTAAAAAGCAAATATTTTTATGTTATAATCGAGAATAAAAATAAAGAACTGCGTCTTTTTTATTTAAATTATTCAGTAATAAAATCTTAACTTACGGTGCAGAGAAGTTATCCTAAAAATATCGCAACTCATACAGAGCCTAATCAAGTAGGTAAGGAGAGGTCGACGACCGCGCGAACGTTCTCTCAATTGTGAGCGAGATCAAATTATAATAACACCTACGGCCGGTTGCAGTAAGCATGATTAAAATAATCTATGATAAATATTTTGATATATTCCACGTCATTGGTTGATTTAAGGCGATTACGTGCATAGGCATACGTTAAATATCATCCTTTCTGCAACCGGCCGTATAACTCCACCCCAGCCATTAGGTATCACGATAGATATTGTGTTTTTCAGACGCGGCCTTATTCACCACGGGCGGCGTAGTATTTGTTTTTCGAATAATGATATTTATCTTTTAAAAAAGGTAACTTTTTCAAATTTCAAAAAGGGGCGACGAGTCACACCTAAAGAAAAAGGGGTCGCACCAGTCACACCTAAAGAAAAAGGGGACGCACCAGTCACACCTAAAGAAAAAGGGGTCGCACCAGTCACACCTAAAGAAAAAGGGGTCGCACCAGTCACACCTAAAGAAAAAGGGGTCGCACCAGTCACACCTAAAGAAAAAGGGGTCGCACCAGTCACACCTAAAGAAAAAGGGGTCGCACCAGTCACACCTAAAGAAAAAGGGGTCGCACCAGTCACACCTAAAGAAAAAGGGGTCGCACCAGTCACACCTAAAGCCTAAACAATACATTTGCTCTCTCGACAATTACACGCGGCATAGACATTTCTACAAATATAGACAACAGTAGCCGAATTGTTTTCAGCTATTCTGTTTCCAAGTATTTATAAAATTATATCTCTCGCGCATATCTAACGACAAAATAAAGGAACATAATAACACAGTTTGCGCTGAAGCTTGCTGCAGCCGGCGTTTCATGACTAGGGCTCAGTTTAGAACGCACCTGATGACAAGCGGTACGCGAGCTCCAACGATGTGACCAAGTGACGCTAGACATTTTCACACATTGCTTGACGGACTCCAGGTTATAGGAATGGGGAAACCACATTGTCAAATTTATATGTACGCGTAGGGAATGTGGCTAGGGTATGAGGGTGCACAGAGAAAAAGGGATAAGGCTGTGGAGCTGATGGTACTTCTTGTAGCAATTTATTTATTTAATTATTCACTGACAGTTTCTGTGGTCTAGCGATTAAGGCCGTAGATTAAAACACGGAGGTGCTGGGTTCAAATTGGAACACAAGAATATATATTTATTTGTGACATTTCTCGATTCTGGTACTATGTGAAATCGCTCCTTACGAAAGCCTGTCTTCTGACCGCCCCGCGAGGGATACGGTCGTGATGATACTCTAATTATTAAACTAAAATCCGCAGCATTTAATAGTAAGGTAGGTTTCATTTATGGACGTTTTTTATTCGATCTTGAGTTATAAACTTCAAATTGATACCCCAATGAGAATCACTAAAGATATGTATTAGAATATAAGGTTTGGCAGTATGCTTTGTTTTCTAACACGAATTGTCAAATATGGAATTGTTGTTTAGGAATGTCCTAATAGCAGTGGGTATGTGAAATGTTGACTGGACGAGTTCTAGGCATTGTTATGTGCCACTTTTATTGCTGGGTTTCCCCCCCGGGCCGGGCAATGTTAAGACACACTATCTTAGATTATGGAACAACTGACGAATGTTAAGATTTTATTTTAACTAGCTTTTGTAACAGCGCCGCTGTCGGCCAGAAAACTTTCAGATTCAGTCATATAGCCGTGAAGGCGAATTAAACAGATAGACAGTCCAACTGCCTCCGAGGTCTAGCGATTAATATTTAATAATTTTAATAAATAAATTTAATGTTAAACCTTAATGCCTAAAATTAAATTAAATTATTTCTGAACGGTTAGTCTCAAAAAAAAGTTATTTTGTGTAGAGAGTGGGGGAGGTGGGGGTGGGTAAAAGGGTTTTTTTTAAATCATCAATTTTTATTGGACGAATAAAATAAAACAAATACTATTTACAACTGAAGACTAAACTATAAATGCGCAGAAAATAAAATCTATTCTACAAAATAAACTAAGAGCTTACCACCACGCTCGCCGCGTTCCCTTCTTCAATAATGATGGATTTTTAGTTTTAGGTAGTTATGGCATTTGGGGTCGTCACACTCTTGATAAAATCGTTTTCCCAGTTCTTTCACGAATTTGTGAGTATTTATTTATTTATTTATTTATAAACTTTTGGGAAGACCAACAACACAAAAATACACATTATATAATATATATAAGATTTAGGAGGTCAATTAAAGGTCTCCACTGATAGAAATAGTATGACTTAAAAGAAACACAAAAAAATAATAGAAAGAAAGAAGTAACTAGAATTTAACAAAATTTAAATCTAATTATAAAACAAAAATAAAAAACAGTGATGATAACTTACTACGAGTACAATAAATAATCCTAAATAACACTTACAAGCACTTACTTTATGGTGGTTTGTCGAAAAAATTAGCACTTAACAATCTCCTGACTACCGGAATCGAATGATGGAAAATGTCGATTTCGTATTTATGACTAATACCATTATAGGCGTTACACACACGCCACAGAAATGAATTTTGCCTATAATTTGTTCTTACTGGCTTAACTGCAAATGTAGGGGATGACCTATTTCGCCTTGCTGGGGTAAAAAAATTGAGTTTGCTCAATAATTGGGGACAGTCCACTTTACCTGTTGTGACTATCTTCTTAAGGTAAACAATATCTGCTATTTGACGGTGGTGCTTCCTACATGAACTCAAATAGCTTAAGTAACCTGACCTGGTCCTATAGTTTAAAAATGTAATAAATCGTTTTTGTATTCGCTCTAAGCGAGAGATATAAATGTCGTATCCAGAGTTCCATATTTGGGAAGCGTACTCCAGAATACTGCGGACATAGGTGCAGAATATTTTTTTTAATGTTTTTATGTTTTTGAAATCCTGTGATGTTCTCATGATGAACCCCAGTGACCTGGAGGCCCTCGATGTGATACTATTAATGTATTAAGTGAATATACCCCCAAAGTCAAAAAAGTCAAAGTCAAAATATCTTTATTCACGTAAACCTATTACAGGCATTTATGAAACGTCATTAATTTAATTATTTTGATTGATTCTACTCCTGCTAGTAGAAGACTAAGCAGCAAAGTGGTCCAATAAGTAAGCTGTTAGCAGAAGACCAGCAGCTTAGCAGATTCCAGTGACCTATAGTATAGTTTAGTATAGTTTCAACCCCAAATGCCACAAAGTTATAATTTAATTTATTGCTATTATATTGTATGTGCCTTTTAGAGTCGCGAATGCCAAACCGGCCTTTTTTAAGGTAGAGGAAATGAGGCAATCTACACATGTGGCATCCGAGACAAAACATTTTCCCTCACTACCATGGTGTAAGAGACATACCATCCTTTTACCATCAATTCAATTCAATTCATTTATTCACCATAAGATACATGACGTACACTATGTGATAGACCTGATAGTTCGAGGACGGACGGGATTTTAGCGGACCATAAACTATTATGTTATTAATATTGCTGGACCCCAAGTGAGTGTGTCTTAAGAAATGTCCGCCTGGTCCCGGCCCGACTCGTGCGTGATGTTCTGACTTGTGAAACTGTGTGTCGCAACGCGAACCACTAAATAGTGTGCCACTTAAATTAAGATTAAACAGATGAGCACGAAACAGATCGTGCTCGCGTCATCAATGCTCATATCATCTAATCCAAGTGTGGCCAATCTATCTTAGGGGTCGTATCCTCGACGGCTAACGGACGGCTCGAAACGTTACCAAAGCCACTAAAATCCGGCTGGTTAGAGCTCTTGTGTTCCCTATTTTTCTGTATGCTGCGGAGACGTGGACCCTACGCGAAACAGAAAAAAACGAATTATTGCTCTAGAGATGTGGTGTTGGCGGAGAATGCTGGGCATATCATGGACGGAGTTCTGAACAAACAAATCCATACTGGAGGAACTGGGGATCAGACAGCGCCTTTCCTCGACTGTACAATTACGCATTCTCACTTTCTTCGGACACGTGTCACGGCGTGGAGAAACATTCATCGAGCGCTTGGTAGTCCAGGGGAAAGTCGATGGCAAGAGGATGCGTGGTAGGTCTCCGATGAGATGGACCGATCAGGTGAAGGTTGCAATGGATCATCCCCTATATGAGTGCACTAGGAAAGCCGGGGTCCGAGAGGAGTGGCGACGGCTTGTTAAGCGTGCCACTAGCACTCCAATGGCGACCACGACCACTCTGCCAAGAGTTTAGCCACTAAGAAGAAGATCCTCGACGGCTCCTCCCCTCGACCATTCCTTCCAGCTGTCAAACTGGTTACCTCAAGGGATCCTCGAAATCGGTATTCTTAGTGTAACCTCTCCTAACCTCGAAAGGTATTTAAGTGTTACCATTTTAAATATTTCCGGTAGGATAAGTTTTTCTGGCAACACTGAAGATTGCGTTGCTAAATATTCATTTTATCAGAATTTCTTGTAGAATTGAAATTTATCAGAATCTATCATTTTTGACATCCACAAGTTTCATATTATGAATATTCATGTGTCACGAAAATTATTTATAATTTTGGAACAAAATCTGATTTGAATGATTTCGTCAATTGGTTTATAAATTTCTTTAACTAAAATAAGTAATATTCTAATTCTTAATTTAAATATTATTCAAACCCCGACATGTAGTAAAAAAATATAATTTCTTAAGTACATTTGTCATAGATTTACACCACCACCGCTCCCGCGCCTCGCGAGCACGTTAAGGTTTCGGTCCTGGTTTTTTATTTTTTTTATTAGTTCTCCAACAAAATCAACAATATTTTAATTTCTAAGTACATGCATACAATTAACAGAGTAAATGTGATTTTAATTAAAGGAGAAGACGATGCTCATAATTACCATTAAGTATAAATTTAGAATTAGTCATGTAATAGATATTATATTTTATGCAAACTAATATTATTATTGTTAATATTATATTTTACCTACCTTGTCCCACTTGTCCTTGACCTCTAAGGACCCAGGCGCTGCTGCATTACAAGCAGAGAACCTCAAGCGGCGGAAATACACTCAGCTTATTGGGAGATGTGTTTTTGCGCCGTTTGGAGTTGAAACTCTCGGGCCGTGGGGACCAAGTGCACACGAAATTCATCAAGGCGTTGTCAAAACAGCTCGTCAACACCTCGGGAGATAAAAGGGCTGGGCAATATTAGGGCCAAAGGATCAGCATTGCCATTCAACATTGCAATGCTGCCAGTATGCTTGGCACTTTGCCCATTGGCAGCGATTTGGAGCAATTTTTTTATTTATAATATTTTATATTTTGATTTTTCTTCATTTTAGTTTTTAGTTGTATTTTTATTTATAAATTAGATTTATTTTTATTAATAGTAATTTATGTTTTAAAATGTAAGCTTTTAGTTTAATTAATTTTTTTTTTTTTTTTTTAAATCATTGTACCTTATTTCCTTCGAATAAAGATTAAAAATTAAAAAATAAAAACTTCGTATGAATTAAGCAATAACCCAGTCAGCCTAATTCCCACACTATATCGAGTACGTCATTTAATTCACCAAATTACCGGTAAATAGCGGAAGCTATCAGTTAATATAAACTTTATCGGATAAAATTTTAAATCCCAACATATAAATATTGCAATTACTTGTTATTGAAGGTTTCTTTAAATATCTCAAAATCAAAATCAAAATCAAAAAAATCAAAATCAAAACATTTATTTTCTAGAATACGGTACATAATGTGGCTAGTAGTAGTAGTTTTCCGGCGTATCCTGCCGTCATGCAGCGTCAAAATATTTACATTTATATAGTATTTAACACACCTATACATAAAAGTAAAAACAAATTAAATTAAATGGAACAATAAATTATATGTCAATTAAGTACCTACTTATATTATGTCAAAGATTTATTATGATATTATTATCCTACTCAAGTACATCACTGAGAAAATCCTTATTTGAATAGTATACCTTTAGTACCAATAGCTTAAATAACTTTTTTTGAAAATCCCTTACATTTAATGCTTTTAGATCAGATGGCAAATGATTAAATATTTTAATTGCCATACAGTAACAATTTTTCGAGTAAATCTCCAAGCGTTGAGATGGGGTACATAGTTTGTCTTTGTATCTTTGACCTCGGTAACCCATTTCTCCGTTCGTTTTAAAAAGGCTTGGGTACTTTCGGACGAATACTGCTATTTCATAGATATATAAACACGGAGTAGTCAGAATACCGAGTTTTCTAAATAACGGTTTACAGCTATCTTTTTGGTGTGCATTGCATAAAGCCCTAATACATTTTTTCTGTGTTATTAGGACTCTATTTACCTCTACAGAATTTCCCCATATAATTACGCCGTATCTCAATAATGACGATACATACCCATGATAGGCTGACAACCCTGCATCTAAAGAGCTTACATTTGTTATTCTTTTAAGTGCGTAAACAAATCTGTCCAACTTTGTACATAATTTGTCAATATGAGCTTTCCAGTTACAGTTTTTGTCAATTGTTATACCAAGAAATGTTGTGTTATCAACCTCCTCTACCTTAATTGTATCATATAGAATGTCGAGTTTTAATTTTGTGCTATTTGTCGTTTGAAATTGTATCAATTTAGTCTTACTAATATTTATATTTAAGTTATTTATATCCATCCATTCTACTACTCTATTAAGGGCTATATTGGTTTCTCTTTCTACATCATTACGGTTTGTACAGTTAATGGTAATAGTTGTATCATCAGCGAACAATATGCAATCATGCGTAGTCGTGTCCGGGAGATCGTTTATGTATAGGAGAAAGAGAAGCGGTCCCAGAACACTTCCTTGAGGTACGCCACAATTATTCTGACAAAAATTTGATCTATAATTGGTTTTTAGGTTCTTTGAGATTCTTGTGATCTCAACGCATTGTTTACGATTTCCTAGGTAACTTTGCAGCCAATCCCAGGGTTTCCCACGAATACCATAGTTGTCCAGTTTATCTAGTAGTGTTTGATGGCATACAAAATCGAATGCCTTAGTCATGTCCAGTAGAATTGATACGGGATAGATTTTGTTATTAAGACACTGTGTTATGTTTTTTAACAACGTAAAACACGCTAAGGTGGTCGAGAAACCCTTTCTAAAACCAAATTGTTGCTTTTTAAGAACCTTTGATGATGCGATGAAGCTATAAATCTTACTGTAAGTGATTTTTTCAATGATTTTAGAAAATACGGAAATCAATGTAATAGGTCTGTAGTTAGACATATCAGACCGTTTACCTTTCTTATATAGTGGTTTCACTATAGATAATTTCAGTCTAGAAGGAAAATGTCCTTGCTCGTAGGATTGGTTTATTACATAAGATAGTGGAGCAGATATATAGGATGCACAAGCCTTTAAGGATCTTGTGTCAATTTCGTCATACCCAGTAGATTTTTTGTTTTTTAGACTTAAGATTGTTTTATATACGTCATGTTCATCTGTTGGAGTTAAAAACATAGTTTGTGAGTTCTTTGTTATATTTATAGTTTTTTTTTTAGAATTTAATTGTTTATTAGTTAGTTTAATATAATATTGGTTAAATTGGTCACTTATTAATTCTGGATTAGTATATCTAACATTGTCAGTTTGTATTTCATTAATTGTATTATTTGTTATATTTGTGTTAGTATTTTTTTTAATGACTTGCCATGTGGCTTTGCATTTATTTTGCGATGTTATTATGGATTTAGTATTATCAATTTGTTGAGATTTTAGTATACAGCGTTTTAATATTTTAAAGTATTTGTTATATTTTATTTTGTTATAATTTTTATTTACCGCTGAAAATTTATATTGAAGATAAAGACGCCTTTTAGTAATGCAGCAGCGTTTTAAATTTTTTGTTAGCCAAGTATTTTTATGTGATTTATTCGTGTATTTTACCGTTATTTCTGGGTAGCATAGTTTATGAAATAATGTGAATAAATCGTGAAATTTGTTAAATGCTGCATCTGTGTCTGGTTCTGTGAAAACTTCATTAAAAGATAACGATGCTATACAGTTTACAAATTTCTCACTATTACATTTATTGTAGTCCCGTTTTTTTTCAAACCAGTATTCTGGTATTTTATTATTAGTCTTTAGGTTAATTTTAGCTGTTATGGATTGACCCGTCTCATGGTCAGAAAGACCTAATAAATGAATACGATCAGTAACACATGGAATGTTACTTGCTATTATGTCAATGCATGATTTTTGTCTAGTCGGTTTGTTGATGTGGCTTATTATATTATTGTTAGTTAGGATACTCAAGAGAATTTTGGAATTTTTATTAGATTTTAAAATGTCGATATTCCAGTCTCCACATAATATAATTTTTTTATTTCTTTTACGTATTAAAGTATCAAGTAGCAACCCTAGTTCATAAAAAAAAATGTCAATATTGGATGTCGGTGTTCTATAGATACATACTATTATAATACCATAGTCCAAAATATCAATAGCGCAATACTCAAATTCATATACTAATGGGGGTCGAATATTTAATGTTTTAAAGGATATATCACGCTTTAGCAGAATGCAAGAACCACCCCTTCGTTGATTTGGTCTGGAAAATTGGGATGCCAGAATATAGTTCATTAATTGCAGATTTGATTCTGATCCTTGTTTTAAAAATGTTTCTGTTAAACAAACGATATCAACACCTCCTACTTCTTTGCTTATTTCCGTAAGAGCTGCTTCTAATAGGTCCCTTTTATTTAATATTCCAGCAATATTTTGGTGAAAAATTGTTATATTTTTGTTAAATTGATTCACGAAAAAATGGTAGCACCGACCCAGAAGATTTTGCGGATACCTTATTAAAATAGTATGGTATTGTTCCTTTTTTAACACAGCTCTGACGGGATATATTTGTATGATTACTATTTTTAAGCGAAAGGTACTTGGTATCATACTCAAATTGGTCAATTGTTAAGTTAATTTTTTTACATAGTTCACCTAAAATGTATTTATTATATTTTATACAATAATATGGTATGTCAAGGAAAGTACAATTATCAAAATTTTGTGTCATTAGTTTTATACTATTTTGTAACATTTTATGATTCAAATAATTATTAGATAATACAGGCAATACAATAACTTTACACTTTCGCAATTTATGAAGTGCTATACACAGTTCAGAATTTAATTTATTAGGGTTTGAATCGTTGCTTCCTATACACAAAACTGCTATATCATTACTCGAACAGGATTTTTCAATGCTATCGCAACATTTTAGAATTTGTGATGCTGGAGCATAAGGTTTAACAAATGCAAAAGTTTTGTAGTTGTCGTTCCATTTATTCTTTCTCGAGCCAGATAGTTGTGTAGAAAGTCCAGCAACTTGTTCATCTCCCAATATATATATATTGTATTTCTGCTTTTTATTTATATATATATCACATACATTGTTCTTTTCTGTAGTAGTTAGTGGTTCATGGTTTATTGTCACTGATTTTTGTAATTTTGTTGAATCCGTCGAAATGGGAGTGGTTATTTTTGGTTGTAAGCAGCTATTATCTTGAAATTTTGGTACATTTTTTCCCCTGTAGACTGAAGTGTGTTTTTTATTATTATTTATTGGTGTAGACATGTTGTTGGAACTGATATTGTCTATACCAACAGTTTTGTACAATTTTATAATTTTTTCGTATTTTTTTACTTTAGTTTTTAGGTCTAAGTTGCAAAGACATAAGTTGGATATTTCATTATTAGCAATTTCCAGTTCTTTCCGTAATTTGTCCAGTTCTTGTACATGTTCAGCAACCAATGTTTTATTAGTAATCAAAGAAACATCAGGTAAGCTATTAGAACTGCAGTCCAGTAATGTTGAGTCATAATCGGATCCATTGGAATTACTTTTATGCAATACATTTAGCTGGTCACTAAATGAATTGTATTTCCTTAGTTTATTGCGTTGTGTAACGAAATTGAATCCTGAAGAGTCCATTTCTATTTAATAAAATAATGCCAACAAATACGTAGTATACTATAATATTCGAAGATTACAGGGAACTTCAGATGAGTTCGTAGTTCAGAGTTTTAGAGGCACCCGTTGGGGGCAGTCGGCGCGGCGCCCGCTCAGTTTTTTCGATGTGATTGTATGAGTAGGCAATTTAAGTATATTCGCAGTGTAATTATGTTTAGATAATTATTAAGTGCTATGTTTTATGGTACTTCCCTGTGCAATAATAACATTGTTTGTGTGGATTAACGATCGGCTGTTTTTCGCAATCAGCTGTCAGTGGCACCAAGGTATAGCAGTTTTACTAAACATATGTTTAAAAGCTTCGTACTGTCTGCAACTTCACTTAATGTTTATCAAAGGATTGAATTAAGGTTTGTGCACGTTTTTATCACGTTTTCTACTAAATTCAATTAGTGTTTTTGTTCTACTAAATTGTGTTCTACTAAATTCAGTTTGTGTATCTTAGATACTAATTGACTTGTAATTGCTTGTTATGTTTCCGATGATCTTTCATTGGAATGTAATCAATGTCAATTTGATTTCATTTAATACTAGCTGTTTGACGCGGCGTTGCCTGTGTAATTTACTGCCCAGTGAAAAGAACCTGCAGATCCTGATTTTTTACCTGACTGCGTGACGCAGAGAAGGGTTATGTGTTTATCATGTATGTATGTATGTATGTTTGTACTTTGTGGCACACTGGAGACGAAACGCGTTGGCCGATTTTGACGATTCTCACATCAATTGATAAGTTATGACAACTAAAAAATAAAAAAATAAAAAACTTGTCTGCGCAAAAAAATGACGTTAAATAAAAACAAAAAAGAAAAACCCTTGGGGATTCTGTCACCAACAAGTTTGAGAACCGTTGAACTACACGTGAAGGCGAATTAAACGATGGACAGATCTATTGCTCTGTGGTCACATGTCGTGCTCAGATAATGACGTTGTACAGTCTGTGTCAGTCTCATACATATACACATAAATGCATACATACATTATATTATATTTTTTTATCTTGTCGACAATTTTGTAATTTTCAAATCCTATACTACCCGGGAAACTGGTAGCAGCATCAGCCGTAATGATACTAAATATAATTACAATGACCATTGTGATCACGTAGGTGTCACTTGTTAAATCTCTAAGCAAACAATATAGAATTAATCAACTTCCTGATTCACTGGTAGATAGAGTAAGGTAACAACAATAAAGTCAAGTCTGATAAATGTCAATAGGCTTTGGAAATCTAAATACATTAACACGTCAGCTCCAGTCTAGTATTTAAGTTACAGCTGTTTAGAGAGACCGAGACCTGCACTGCTGGAGATGGACTGGTTTACTCTCGCCACGCTGGACAGACGGATGTTCATTCCACAAGTATTACTGGAACTGGGACCGACGGTTTAACGTGATCTCTTCCTCACGGGAACGGTTGTGAAGAAGACTAATTTCTAAGCATTCCATGGATTTACCGTGCGGGTGCCGGGTCCATCGTATGTTGGAAAAAGAGATTAAAAGAATGAAGTCTCGGGTTTTTTGACCGACTATAGGCTGGTCTTTTATTGCGCAACAAGGTCACCCTACTCCTCTCCTTCCCCAACCAAATATTGTATGATTCCGTTAATGCCGTCTTGGAAGCTCGTTTTTTTTTTTTTTTTAAACTAGCACGACATGTGACCCTGCGCCCACCTGATGGTAAGTGGCGCGCAGGGTCCATGAATGTTAGCAACTGGAATCAGACCCTTATATCCGACATCAGTCCCTAACACTATGCCGGCTTGACTAGATGCCTTTTCACACTTCGCTTGAAGGACTCCAGGTTATAGGAAAGTGGAAACACAGAGGCTGGAAGAGCATTCCACATCTTTATTGTGCGACAGATGTATGAGTCACCAAATTTATAGGGATAGTGACTACGGTATGTGGGTGCATATTCTGACCTGTGCGTGTGGTTCGGTTGCGGAATGGGGAGGAAGGAATTAGGTTATAGAGCTCTTCAGAGCACTCACCATAGTATAGCCGGTAGAACACGCTATACTATGGTGAGTTCCATAAATGTATCTCCTGCAGACCTGCTTAGGCCCAATTCTTTCAGTAAGTGTTTATTTATTTATTTATAATAGGGTAGCCAACAGTGCTCACATCACACACTTATTTGTACTTAACACTAAATCAGAAGTTAGATGTTGCACCTATTATAGGCGACCACCACATTACCACAGTAGCCTTTATTGCCTATAAAGAATAACAAAATTATAAAATTTTCAATAAGTGTTGCACAGATTTTGCTGGAACTCCTCTCGCACCAACGTTAGATCATAATATTTGTTCGACTTGATGTTGTGGTCTTTTGGAATAATTGATTCCCAAAGTTCAATAAGAATACATTTTTTCTAGTTCCGAGAAAACAGTAAGATCTCTAGCTTATAGGCTAGTTCATCTGGGATCCTATGATGTTCAATTGTATCCACAATGATTTTCCAGTCTGATGCGGCTTCAAGGCTCGAGGTGGGCGTTCATTGAGGTTTTGTACTTTACCCTTCCTTTACAAATGTGGTCGCAGTCAGTCCCTTTCTTTTCCCTGACTGACAGGGACTGACTGACTGACTGGTGACTCGCTGATATAATGAAGCTTTCTGTATGTGAAACAGTTTTTAAAATTATTTACTTAGTTATTGAGTTATCCATTACAAACAATCAAATAATTCCTCTTTACAATATTCGTGTAAATTTGGTAAGATTATAATGTTGCTATAGATTGTCTGACTGGTGTTGTACTGGCAGAACCACATTGCTAATTAGAATTCCTAACTGATTATAGAAGTGTATAAATAATTCCTCCGTCAGATTGTATATTGTATAATACTCTCAGCTCAGCATTTCCTATCGTATTATTGCCCCGAACTGGTTTCTGCCTAATTCTATAATGGCGCCTCTACACGACGGACATGTTCGCTAATGTTGTGTGGCCAATACAATACAGGGTGGGCCAAAAAATATTCATTTGTTATTTGACTGGGTAGGGAGAGCAACAGAATTGTGTAAACCAGCCTATAGTCGGTCACAAGCCCGAGACACCATTCTTCTACTTTGTCTCCCATACACGATGGACCCGGCAAATATCATAAAATTATTTGTATTACTAATATGTAGGTTAGTCGTTTAAAAAAGAAACGATGACACAAATAAACCTCCGTAGTCCGCAGTCTAGTAGTTAAGTCCGTGGATAAAGACTCGGAGGTACCGGGTTCGATTCCTGGTACGCTAGACATCGGCAAGATGGCCCCTTGTCATGATTGGCAGTAAAGTGGACTACATGTTAAATCGTTATAAAAGTTTTAACTACTTTTAACTATCTAAAGTTAGGTACCTATATGGAAGTGCATATATATATATATATATATATATATATATATATATATCTAAAAAGTCCGTAATTTTATTTTTTTAGACTGCATTTAGACTTATTAAAGTGTGATTTAATAATGTTTAACTGAGGGATACAAATGCATTGAACTCCTTAAAGTGATGATAATGCAGTGGCAACACTGGCACGTCCCCGAGCCGAAGTAGTACCGATCCATAATCCTGACGCAAGCTCTCAGATTGACAGAATCAGGCCAAATGACTCAATATTAGCCTCAAATAATGCATTAATTTAGAATGCTTCAAGGACAACACCAGACTCGATGGAATCTCATTATTGACAAGAAGCCATCAGAACTCATATAAAAGTAACTCGATATGGGGACGAATACGCAAATTTATTAATATAATTTCTCATCATCACGACTGTATACCTTGCGGGGTGGTCACAAACCACGCTTTTTTATTAAAGAAGCGGATTCACATTTAGCCAACTTTATTCCCGCCCATCATGACAAGTGGCAATATCAAACTGAAGAAATATCACAAATAAATAAAATAATTTATAGTGTCCGGACCAGGAATCGAACGGTATTCATGTTTGAGCTCGGGGTCAACAATTTGGGGTTTATCTTCTAGGTAGGTATATTCATGCAATAAAATAGTGTTTCAGTAGATTGTAAATGTCGTACATGTACATATCGTAAAATGCGAATTACAAACTTCAAAACGAATTTATATTGACATACTTTATAAACATACTGCTGAAATTTAAAAATAGAATCACATTATAACACTTTTTCTCTAACAAAATAATGTTATATTTTATTTTAAAAATAGAATCATACATATTATATAACACTTATTTTTTTTAAGGCAAAGGTTCCATTACAAAAAAGTTTTGATTCCAATTTTTACTTGTCTATGGCAGCGCTCGCCATAGCGCGTGCGCGGTTTTAAGCTAGGTTTTGGCGCCATTTCATTGTTTAGGACTTATGTGTTCTGTTCCATGGTCATTTTAAAAAAATATTGGCACCATTCAATACGTTTTGTTGTATAGCATTTCGTGTTTTTTTTTTATTCTTGCTTAAATTTCTTACTCTTTTAATTTTTATTTAGTAGGTTCAATCCCAATGTATGAGAGTAGATAAATTAGTGTATGAAACTGCACATAACTAGGTATTAAAACACTCGTGTGATACTATTAAAAACACACACTCGTGTGTAATACCCCTTATTATGCAACAGTTTCATAAACTATTATATTGTTTGAAAACTAAAATAATAATAAACAAGATCCCTTCACGTATCACGATCAAATAAATAAAACACTAGCTGAAGGAGAATTAAAAAGCCTTCGTAACAAAAGGGCATGTATGAAGAGGTTGATGAATGTCGATGAAGCGAAAGAGGTATGTCGTGATCGTGTCAAGTGGCGCTCAATTGTCTCTGCCTACCCCGTAAGGGATCTGGCGTGAAGATATGTATGTATCCCTTCACAAACGTTAAAAGACAATAACCTGTCTTTTGTTTTTTGTTACATTCTCCCATGATGGATGATGAATAAGACTATTGGGAAGGTAAAGAGTCTAGCCATACAGCCTAATCTGACGTAATATATTTTAATGAGTTAATGAGGTTATCAACAAATTGCAAATGTTGTAGAATGATGGTTTCCTTGGAATCGCGACATGATCGCCCAAACACGTCTATATGGGAGTTCACAGCGCGGGAAAATCGCATTAAATTAACTGTATATTGTGCCCCATATTTAAAGTACAATTTATATTTTATTTTCCATAATTATTAACATTGTTGTAGCATAATTAAACAAAACAGACCAACAATATCCACAATAAATTAATTTACAAAACAAAAACTTGCATGACATTGACATGTCCGCGCAAAATAGCGCAAAGGACTCCATAACCTTTCTCTAATTGTGATGGACTACACTCATTATTTATTATTATTTATTAGTTTAGAAGAAAACATTACACTTTTATTTGATTGACACAAATAGATTATAAATTGTTTTTAACTCGGACTTTTACTGTAGGTCCTCTAACGACGATGCGGACAACTGACCGACACACCATCTTTAAATTAATAATGTATTATTTAGCTGAAGACCGTAGACAGTATGATGGTTGTTCTATTCTCAAGACTTTATTTATGACGACGAAATTTCTCGATATATCAGACAGACCATATAGTCGTTTAAATAAGTATTGTTAATTAAAGGTTGGACAAGAAACCTGTCACGGAGAGAGTGGCACCTTCCGGCTCTCCTTGTCGGGTCACTGACCTCCGACCACCAAAGTTTCCCATTTAAATGTCAACCACATTCGTCAACTTTAATTCAATCCTTCATTTACAATTTTTTGGGGCAAGATTTTGTTAGTATAAGTACTTGGGTTCTCAAGAGAGATATAAATAACATAACTCCAAAGAGTATATAAATAAGAAGGAGCGGACATTGTTGGTTGTAATTTTGAACAGACTTTAAGAAAGAGAAGGTTCTCAGGTCAAACGTTTTATATTGTTTGTTACGCGATCATTCCGTTAATTATGAGTAGATTTTGATTATTATTTTTTTGTGTGATAGGTCATATTTGAAAGGTGGTCATATATACATTTTATAGAAATTAAGTGTTTTTAAGAAAATCAACAAAAACAATAATATATACACAGATAATGTTATGGTTTGTAATTCCCTTTAGCAAAGTCTTTGAAAAGGATTATCAATGTATTTTTTTTTCAAACACAATGTTTGTTGCATTATTTAAGTAAAAATTATTTCGTGATAGTCGAAGATGAACATGTTTTATACTTCCGTAGCTCAGGTCGGCATGTTGTCAGTGAAACAACATTAATTTGAGAGTGCACATGGAACACGAGCAGAACCATATTATTTTCATTAATTTTCAAAGTCAAATATCGTCATTCACGTAAACCTATAACTTTTTGTTTGTCGCGTTCGGAAATTGGAAGATTTTGTGGATAGGGAAAATTATGCGGATTGTTGTGGGAATCCATAAGTTAGTATTGGTCTTGTTAACATATGAGTATTAACTGCTCTCCTATATGAAAGATGTGGTGTGTTAACTGTTAGACAGTTATTTATCCTTAACGTTATTATTAAGCAACATTGTATGCTCATCTTTAGTCCTGAAGTTTTTAGTAAACGAAGGAATGATCTTGTGTGTGGAAGCTCTCAAGCTTTTCGAAAAGTTTTTACTAGCAGATTTTTCTGTTTTCTGGGTCCATATTTATATAATAAAATTAATAAAGAGATAGCTATATATCAATGCACTAAAGTGATATGTAGAAAGAATGTCACACAATGGCTACAGTCTCTTGACTATAATATAACTGAGGAATTACTGTCAATAGTAAAGTAGGAATGCGATAATAACAAAGTATGTAAAGTTTACACACCCTCTTACACACACTCACACACTTACATTATAAACAAAAAGAGGATCTCAACCACACAATTTTTAATTTTTAATTTGTTTTTCTCTTGTGTACATTTTCTTTCTTTTAATATGTTGTAATTAAAAGTAATAATATATTTAAAAGGGTGTCTGGGCGTTGACTGCCGACGGACAGACCTATACATATAGGCTTAGTTCGGCTGCAAATGTCTGTTTTTCTGTGCATGCATAATGAAATATGTTATTGTTTTCATTCTTGTACCTTTTTACTGAATAAAGATATTATTATTATTATTATTAGTGCTCTTAGTCTTGATCGCTTTTCTGCAAGACCAAGCCCGGATTGGGCAACACTATATGTAGGGCTACAGAAATTGAAATCTGCAGCAAATCTGTTAAACACTTAGCAAACAATTAGTGACAAAATTGTAAAAAGGAGCTTCGTGTTAGTCAGGTTACGTCAGACGGAGACAGAAGTGAGGCAACATGTAGTGTCAATATTGGCGACCTCAAGGTCCGACAACATTAACCAACAACTTAATTCCAACAGACGATTAGAACCACTTCCACACAACCTACATTCCAGCTGTACGATTAGAACCACTTCCACACAACCTACATTCCAGCTGTACGATTAGAACCACTTCCACACAACCTACATTCCAGCTGTACGATTAGAACCACTTCCACACAACCTACATTCCAGCTTTACGATTAGAACCACTTCCACACAACCTACATTCCAGCTGTACAATTTATATTAACATTTCATTTGCTGTTGTCGCCGCAAACCTGTGGATGCCAACCGAAAAATGTTTTAGAAAATGGTGTCATCGCATTATTTAAATAGTTCATAAGTTATATAATCGTATCATATATATTGAAGACAAATTTCTAAGCATTCCATGGATTCACCGTGCGGGTGTCGGATCCATAGAGTGTGGGTAAGAGATGAGAATAATGGTGTCTCGGGCTTGCGACCGACAATAGGCTTTGGTTTACAAAGGAGGCCTCCCTTTTTATTTTATTGCGCAAGACGTTCCATGGCGGATACCATTCTACTCCCGCCCTACCCAACCAAATACTGTATGATTATGTTAATGTGGTCTTGAAAGCTCTAACCGTAGTTATGTCTCCGGCAGACCTGCTTAGGGGATCCTATAATGATGTCGAAATTCTTCATCATCATCAGTCTGTGTCTCTCCACTGCTGGGTATAGGCCTCCCCAATGTGAGCCACTTCACACGATCTTCTGCCTTCACCCAACCATTACCAGCGACCTTCCTCAGGTCATCTATCAAGGGGTCATCCCACTCTGCGTCTTCCAGTACCCGTCTACTCCATCAGCCCAGGGCCACTTTAGCTTGTTAATTTTGAAAGCTATGTCAGTAACTTTGGTTCTCTGACGGATGTCTACGTTTCTGACTTTATCCTTCAGAGAAATCCCGAGGATAGCTCTCTCCACAGCCCGCCGCTGACCTTGAACTTGTGGACCAAACCTACCGTCAGTGTCCACGTTTCCGCACCAACGACATTACTGGTTGAAAACTACTTCTAATTGTATGATTAGTCAAAGGTCCACGTATTTTTGCACAACTTAGACGCAGATCGGTCTCGGTATGACAAGCTCGTTGAACATGACTTCTGTCTTGTCCAAGTTTATCCCGACACCAACCCGCTGGAATGCCAGAATTAAGCCGTTTAGCATTCTATTAAGATCTTTCAGTCAGCACCATTATAGAAGAATTAGAATTAGAATCGAATGTGCGAGATGTAGGTATTCTCCGTTTATTCGTAAATTTTAATGTGGGTAACAGAATAACAGATGTAGTGCATAATATATTTTGGTCAGGGAAATTCGGGTCCCAATCGGTACCCGATAGTGTAAATCAATTATTGTATTAAATAGGACATTTTAATATCCATTAAAATGGAACTTTATTATTTAGAATCAAATGTCAAAATGAAAAATGTTATTGTATTGCGTTACAACCACTTTTCTGAACTTTTCCTATAAAACACGATGGAAAACATTATGGATTACAACATCAGTACCATATGTATGGTACTGATATGGGTATGTACCCATTCCCATTTAATATACTAAATTGTATACACAGTAACGAGTAACTATAGTACCTAGGTTTTTTTAGATAAATTACAATTTAAGTAGACAAAACCTTTTATGTATAGTTTAGGTGCAAAATGTTAAGTACTAAACAATTTGATCGATACGAAAACTACATAATTATATTTTAATTTTCTAAATAACTTAATTGTTTAGTTAATACCTACCTATATAGTAAAAACAACATTAGTCATATCAATAGAAGTAACGAAACTACTATATAATTATAATTTTAATAACTGTTAAGCACAAGTAGTGTGAGTACAGAGTTACAGAAACAATTCTACCGTCTTTCGGAACGAACTTCCAAGACGACAGCAGCGGAATCATACGTAGGTGATTTACTAGTTTAGGTGAAGAATAGTGGGCACAATAACCTAAATATTATTTTCCTCTCTTTCAGACACACGATGAACCTATAGAGTAGTATTTAACTATATTTAAGTAGTTTCTAAGTTAGTTAGTTTTACTTGCTTAAGTCAGTAATGTTTTGCCTAAAATTCATAAATATGAATTATTACCAATACGGTCCAACCGTTATTACCAATTATATATATTTAATGATTATATATGACTATATCCAAGCTGTTACAAGCGAAGCAAATGAAATATTATTTTTCAAGATTGTACTAAAAAACCGCAAATTTAAATTTTCAGGAGGTACCTAACTACTAAACAAATGCACAATTAGTAGCACCAAAGTTAATTGATTAAGTTCTTATCTGTGGCAAATAAATTGATCGTCAATAACATGCAAATCGTATAGTTTAGTTTTAACAAGATAAAATAACATTTACCTAATTTGTCCTTGTTTCACGCCTTCTCGAGATTCCGCGAAACGAATACTATATTTTCAAACACCACGTTGTCTTAAGTAGATTTAAACAAATATTACGATTATTATTAATTGTTTTAGCAATAACAGTTCAGTTTTACAAGTCGTCGTGTATTGAAACACGTCGCGTGATGTCGGATTGGGCACGACCGCTCGACCGTCAGACACGCGTCACCTCGCGGACGGTCTCGCGACAACTGAGTACTAGCAAATGCCTTTTACTTGGACCTCTACTGCTCTGGTTACTGATCTCAACATTTGAATCTATACAGTAGACATAGATATACATATTAATATACACAAGGGACAGTGTAAGAATAGTTCGCGCTACACGTGCAAGTAAACTCAATGCAGATAACTAAATACGTGCAAGTGAACTGAATGCACTGAAGTCTTTCCTTTTACACAGTATGAGCACGACACGTGACCCTGCGTCCATCTGATGTTGAGTTCAGGAGTGACAGCAACTGAAAATAACATTGACAATTGATGTTAATTCCTACCACTATGCCTGCGAGATGCTTTTTATACTATGTTGAACCCGACCTCAACGAAGGGAGGTTTTTACCCAAGTTTATGATTTAGGTGACAATTCAAATACTAGAGGCTCGTGCTGTTTTAAAAAATCATTAAAAAAAGACTACAAAAAAAATATATGATAAATTAACCAAGATCGTCTATAATTATATATATATATATAATATATATAGTAAAGTTGTCTAAATGTGAAAATCTGCTACTATATACGGTCGTAATGATACTTTTTACGTTTCTTCTTTAAGAAACAGAATTGGACCACAGGAATCAAACCCGGAAGTTTTATGGGTATCATTAGTTCCGGGTAAAATGTAAAACAGTTTCTGATAAATACTTGGAAGTTGGAACTAGGTACATAGTGATTGTACAAATCTATCGGAAATATTGAATTAATATTTTGATCATATTAAAAGTTGACCGACATTATATCGTTAGACAGTACTTCAAAAGCATTCAGTGGTGCCACTTGCTAGGGTTGGTACGAACATCAAAACTGATAATAAATAATGGTCACTAGGATTTGACCATGTATTGGTTAGAATGCATATTTAAAAATGCTTTACTTGTCGACGTAAAGTAAATTTTATTAGAATAAAATTAAAGAATTACGTTTTATTTTTTAATTATTCAGTAATAAAATCTTAAGTTACGGCGCAGAGAAGTTTTCTCAAAATATATCCACTCACACCGACCCTAATCCAGTAGGTAGCGAGAGGTTGACGATCGCGCGAACGTTGACTTACGTTTCTCTCTCTATTTCGTCTACCCGCCGTGATCCTGCCGGGGAAAACCCATTGAACATCCGGGCCTGGATGACTCCGCTGTCTTTCGGCTGTGATCTTAAAAGTTAACTTATTTATTTCAAAAAGGGTTTTTTTATTTTTTTTTATATGGCATTTGTTACAACTTGAAAAAAAATTTGAACAGGATCAAAAGAGTAAATACAAAAATGGAGAATTAATAGAAAAATACATCATTATATACAAAAATAAGAGAACAAAAAGGGGTTTTGTCAATGACACCTGAAGCCTAAAATAAATATTTGCTCTTTTGACAATGGGGTGTATCACTAACTTTTTATCACGATAGATGGCGCATGATAGTTGGTACCTTATATAACTGTCAGTTGCATAGAAAACTTCTATTTTTATTACGATTTTTTTTATTTTCTGGATATTATGTCGAAGTGAGCAGCTTTTAATTGTACAAAACGAGATTTCCAAGCAAAATCAAAGATATGGTGATCTCAAAATTGCCGTTCTATTAATTCAACCTTTTTTTCTTTTTAAAGACGGTCTTTGCTTTCTTAATTCGTATTTTAAGGTTAGTAACGTTAATTTAAAATAATTTTTTCTGTTATAAAAATAAAAAACTACAAAAACATTTAAAAAATGATGCCTCGAAAGTTGTAAACAAGGTACCAGTGCCGCTTGCGACATCTACAAAAAGCTTTGCCTGATACACCCCATTGCACGCAGTATATTACATTTTAAATAATTCTACATGTTTTCTTGGGACCATCTCTGTCGGGACCTCTCTTGGGACCATCTCTGTCGGGACCTCTCTTGAGGAACTTAGTTTGTAATTATTATTTTATATTTGTAAATACGAATATGTATGAGGATGCAAACGTCTTTCCTGCATCATGTTACAAGAAATAAATGTATATTGTGGTTCATATTATATGACAGTTGTGTGTGTGAACCCCGCCGACCGCGACATCCTGAGCGCGGGCGAGCCGGGAAAACCAGCGACAAATCCAACGCATTGTTACTTACATTAATAATAATATAATTACTTTAGGGTTTTTTATTTAATAGACCTATTAATTATATCATCACAATACAACATGACATAAGTTATTTTTTAATTCAATAATACATTACATGGAGCTACTCGTAATGTGTCTACACACGTCGCACCCCACACCAGAGACCCGCGAGTTTTCACAGCTTTATTAAGATCAATTAGGGAAAAAACAACTTATTTTCATGGAAACGATTATGTTCTATAGCAGGAGTATAGATATATACATTACGAGACATGTTGCGTCACAATTACTTGGACAAAGGAAATTAAAACGCATTTTGTAGAATTATAGCATTGTTTTATACACGTCGACCTAATGTGATGCCGGCGCCAGACGGGAGTTCAGAGAAGTGATCACCCGAGCTCGTACATTCCAATATTGTCAAATCAGAGTGTTATTTTATTAAAAATCTAGTCATTAAGCTTCCTTAAAAATAAAATATCAGATTTTTAGAGATATATTAATCATAGATTTGTTTTAGTAAAACAGAGGACAAGCGTTGTAAATGTTTTTGCTTAGAGTAAAGTATCATCACGACCGTCTCCCTTCCGGGGTGGTCAGAAACTTTACTATAGGCCAATCATGTAAGTGGCAAGCTCGTCGATGTCTCCAGCGTACCAAACTCAAGAAATATCACAAATAAATTAAATATTATTTAAATTTACATTATTAAATATTTTTGTGTCCCGAACAGGAATCGAACCCAGTACCTCCGAGTCTAAATCCACGGACACAACCGCTAGACCACGGAGGCAGTTAGTTTTTGCTTATTTTCTCTGAAAGTCAATATTTGTCTAAAATAAGAGTATTTTTGAGAAACCTAAAAGTAATTACTTTGTAAGTGCAGTAATCAATTGACGAAGCCTCATGGAGAGCAGCGGATTTAGTAACTATTAGTACTAATTTTGGAATTTTATGACATAATACATTCATTTAGTTTATAATATTTATATAAAGTGATGTTTTTCAGTATACATTTTAAATTCTACTTTAGTTTTGTGTATATAGTTTTATTATTTATTATCGTATCCGACGAAACCAGACGTAAATAAATATTAGGCATAAAACTGGAAGAGTCCACACTATAATCGAAATTGGGGCTGATCCTACCCCCGACCTGGGCAGGGTCGGTAGTCTCCATATTTGATAACGGTCGCTATCTCAGCGATTTAGGTCGGTAAGTCATAAAAAAAAATTGAAAGTGACAAAATGAAAAAAACTGACTTGATTCATATTATAAGTTCCGTAGAACGGTAATATGATAACAACATTGAGCCAACTTTACTACAGGCCAATAATGACAAGTGGCAAGTTCGTCTATGTCTCCAGCGTACCAAAGGAGAGAAATATCATAAATAAATGTATTTATTTCATATTTTTGTGTCCTGACCAGGAACCGAACCCGGTACCTCCGAGTATAAATCCACGGCCTTAACCGACCACGGAGACAGTTTTTGACAATCGTAAACAAATTTTATTTAAATAAAAATAACACTCGATAGTGTTAGAGGTTGCGAGCTACAGGGACGCAAAGCATAATAAAATTAAAACTCTTAAGTGATATAGAATCGGCTCGGCACCGCCCCCGGTGTTTCAGTTCCAGGATATATTAATGAGATAATTAATGAACAAGAATTATGTTGAGCAGAGAGTGTGGTGCGCGTGCGCCGAGAGCCGGACTGCATCCGGTTACACTTCAACAATCAAGTCCGACTTAATGACAATAAAACTGCGATACAATATGTCACGGCTGTGTCGTGGATATCGTTAAGGCGACTTTCGTTAACCTTAAATCCATAATTGTATACTTCTATAGTTAGTACACGATACGTCTAGATAGCGGTTGTAGCTCGCTCGTAACAACGCTTTCCTTCAAAATAATGAGAAATACTTACCTAATTGTTTATAGATTTATGACACCCCTCCGTGCCGAGTGCGAGAGCACGTTAAGTCAGAAGATTCAAAGTTGGGTGGCGACTGTTGGCCAAATTCTCCAGATATTTTCGGATGGTTTTTAACAGACTAGGACTCTGTGTTCTGATGACGTCTAAGAGCGACTTTCACCGATACAGGGTAAATACTTCTAAACTACGAAAAATGCTGAAAGCAGTCTCGGGAAGATCATAGTATAAATTAAAACTGCAGAATAAAATTATAGAAAATATATTTTTTATAGTAAATTCATTATTTAACAAGACGTCCAAGTCCAGATCGACTGCATCATGATAAGATGTACCAGTAAAGATTAGATGTACCACTTATGATGGAGTGAAATGAGTCGTCATCACTTAAATAGTCCATAAATATGTAAGTATAACAAAAGAATATAATGTATATCATCTATTATATATGTATATATATCCTGCCAGTCAAGCGCTTAACAAACTTATTAGTTACATCTTATTTACAAATTTATTTATTTAATATTATTATATGTATATAATAAAATTAAGAAAGGCGTCCCTAGATGGCGTAATAGATATATCATCCTTTGGACCTGATTAAAATTCAAAATTAAATTTCTGAAAAATTGTGTATTGGATCCTTTTTGCGTACTGCTCCCAACCTACAGCTATATTTGAACATATTTACATACTCGTAATGAACAACATAACATAAGTACAATATTAATTTAATAGTTGATTAGTTGTCTGGGTCGCCTTAAGCAGTTCGGTAGCGCCTTGTCAGGGCGCGGCGAGAGTCGGGCCGCTCTGGAATGTACAAGCATTGTTCTATACTTACCGGCAGATAAGAAGAGCGCTTAAAATTACGAACTAATAGAATTTTAGTTTTAGAAGCTCCTTTCCCTTAAAAAAGTCGTGTTTATGTATAAATAAGAGATTTATTATTATTTAGAAATACCTATTCGACGATACCCATATATATATCATATGGATATATTAATTACAGTTTTGACGCGTTTCTTTAAAACATGATTTTAGTTAAACAAAAATAACATAAAAGGTATATTATTATTGAATGAAAAAGGGAGTTGGGATGGAAAAATAAAGAAATTAAATCAATACATAACACAGATTTAATTTAAATCAATTTTATTTATATCAATTAGATTTTTTTTTTTTCATTTGTACCTACTATTATATTAATTAAAAATATATAATGTATACTTAAAACTACATAAAAAAAAAAAAAAAATTAAATATAAACAAAAAAATAAACTATAAGTAAAAATGTCCTTTAAAGAAGATCCTTCAGGGATAGTCCCAAGGAGGCTGGCAACATTTCCCCTCTATATAGCGAGGCTAATACGTTTGGCTGAGGGTCCCACCGTCTCGACCCCAAACGCCGCCAATTGGTAACCTGTACCGAGGTTGGCGTATTAGTGCAGATTGAGGCTCTCAGCAGAAACCGCCGCACTCTCCGCGCTGGACGAGGTCGCCTGGATGTGTATAACCTTATATAATTATGTAGGTAGGAGCTGTGATCATTTTTGTTAGTTTTAATATTGTTTGTCTACTTATGTAAATATAATTAATTAGACTCGGATGTGGATACAGTTATTTAGTGGAGCTGTAGGTGTCGGCTGTGAGCTCGAGTGAGCAGGTCTCATGACTCCGCCCGGAAGGACACACACAACCGGAATACATGTCAATTTCTGATCGATCACAATTCCATTACCAAACTGTATTGACGGCGGTGCTTCTACACAAACAAGGTCGCGGTTCAAACCTCGATATGTACCGATGACAAATTTATATTCTAACGTAGAGTTTGTAATAGATTTACTACACCACTAATACCGGTGACATTAAATGCTAATATGTAATTCTATTGACAGAAACAATCAACTTTTTCTAAGAAACCATATGTCGGAAGTAGCAAGTTTTTTTAACTTGTACGGAGAAGCCATTTTTTTAGTTAAGAGCATACAAAGTCACCCTGTATAACAAATCAAAGACGGAGCAAGAAATCAAACGATATAAGAATAAAAAGTGGACCAATTGGTTCAGAAAGAATTAGTATAAATACAGTGATTGCCGGTTGAGGTCGTGTCGGACGTGTACTTTCAGATTGATAGTATTGTTGTTTTCTTGAGTAAGTTTATTTCCGTAAGAATTGTTTAGTTAAACTGATACCCGAAGTTGTCATAAGAAATAGTTTTAAATAATTTCCGATATTTTCAAGTCTGAGTATTTATTTATTTATTTATTTATTTATTTAAGGAAAACTATTGACAATATCCAACAACAAATAGAACTAAACGTTAGCAACAGAGTGTCATTTATAAGTTTTCACAAATAGAAACATATTAACAATGTAAAAAACACAAAAAACAAAAAGCCTATGAGATGACAAAGATTTAAAAAAACATACTGAAACATACAAAGTAACACATAAACACTACACAACGTACTACTAATGAATACTTGCATCCACAAACAAATACAATTAAACAACAATAAGTAGTTGAGAATTAATCAAAATCATTTTCAGTAAAAAAACGATTGCTTAGCACATGCCTCACCATCTTAATACTTGAAAAGAAAATATCGGTGTCATACTTAATTATAAGCTCATTGAATGTGTTGCATGCTCTGATTAGGTATGAATTACGTCTGTATAGGGTGCTGGACGCTGGAATACGGAACGTGGGTTTAAACCTAGAGATGCGCGCAGGGACTGCAAGCCTTATTTTGGCCAGTAATTCAGGACAATCAATTTGATTATTTAGTATTTTAAATAGAAATGTTATATCTGCTATATAGCGACGATGGTTTAGAGGTAATAGGTGGAAGTGACGACAGGAAGCAGCATAATCAGCGAATCTAGTTTTAGCTTTAAAATTAAGAAACCTAATAAAACGTCGTTGTATTCTTTCAATGCGCTCAGTGTAAACCTTGTATTGTGGGTTCCACACCTGGGAGGCATAGTCAAGATGACTACGGACATAAGCGCAATAAAGTATTTTAATTGTTTTTATGTTCCTAAAATCCTTTGAGGACCTCATAATAAAGCCTAGGGCCTTGGATGCCTTCTTGACTATGCCTTCAACGTGCTGGTCAAAGATCAGTTTACTGTCATGGAGTACGCCTAAATCCCTGACATCCACAGCTGATTCCAGAACTCTGTTTTTCAGTGTGTAAGGATATGTAATCTTATGATATTTCCTAGTAAATGAGATATAGTGACATTTGGCGACATTTAAGTCTAGTTTATTCTCAGAGCAATAGTTGTCTAGGCGATAAAGATCTTGTTGTAGAGCAACTGCGTCAGCCGTGGACGCAATAGGTTTGAAAATTTTCATATCATCGGCAAAGCATAGTACTTGAGAGTTCTGGAAGCAACTGTCTATGTCAGATATAAATATTATAAATAACAGAGGACCCAAAAGGGATCCCTGTGGAACTCCACTCGGAACCTCCGTCCACCCTGATATATAGTTACTAATTACCACTGCTTGGGACCTGTTTCTAATATAGGATTCAAACCACCGAAGTAAATCACCCCTAATGCCGGACTGCTTCAATTTGAACATTAAGATATCATGATCGACTCTATCAAAAGCCTTGCTATAGTCGGTATAGATTACATCAGTTTGCAATCCCCTATCCATATCATCGGTAAGCTGATCGTTAAAAAGAATAAGGTTAGTTACAGTAGATCTGTTCTTAAGAAAGCCATGTTGCGAACTAGAAAAAGAGAGCCTCAATGCATTATATACCTGGTCATGTACTATCTTTTCAAAAACCTTGGCTACTATGCATAATTTTGAGATAGGTCTATAATTATCTAGAGATGTTTTAGACCCTTTCTTGTGAATAGGCGATATATACGCACATTTCCATAAAGATGGCATTGTACCGGTCGATAACGACTTCTGAAACAACAGTCGCAAAGGTAAAACTAATACATCCGCACAGTTCTTAAGATATATAGCGGGAATATTATCCGGGCCAGCTGATTTTGCTGTGTCTAAGTTTTGTAGTCGTTTAAGAACCAATGCATCAGTGATAACAATATTCTGTATATCTGCTGAATTCGGTACCTCAAAGTATGTGTTGCTAGCATGGGAGTTACCACCATTAGACGCTGAAAGGAAGGTAGAATTGAAATAGTCAGAGAATATGTTACAAATTTCAACACCAGAATTAGCGGTAATATTGCCATAGGTCATATTAGTAGGTAAACTGTTGGAATTAGACAGGCTCTTAATAAATGTCCAGAAATATTTAGGGTTATCTTTAATGCTTTCCTCAGTCTCTGTAATAAATCCACTATAACTTTCCCTCTCCAACAACCTGACACGTTTATTAAGGAACCTGATTGATAACTCATCCGATTTCATACCGTACTTCTTATACCTCTGCAAGTATTTGTACCTCTCTTTTAGGGTCTTCTTCAGAGCCACTGAGTACCAACGGGGAAAGTTTTTTCCTCGTATTAACTTTTTTGGAGTATATTTTTCCCGCAAGGAATTAAGGGTATTATAGAAATAAGTGACTGCTTCTTCGCATGATCTGCAAGAAAATTCTTCGGACCATGAAACATCAAGAAGACCCTTTCTGATCTTCTCGAAGTTAGCTTTAAAATAGTTGTATTTTAGACGAGGAGCAGGTTTCAGCAATTCTAAACACGTAACATCCATAAATATTGATAAAGGTTTGTGATATAAATCTATTGGTACAAACGGGAAGCAGCATTCACCAACAACAACATCTTCACTGGCAAAGACCAGGTCCAACAGTTTGTCCTGCACATTCTTCACGTTACTGTATTGATGTAAATTACATACACTGAGTTCATCAATTAGCAACAATTCGTCATTTGTCTTGCCATGGCTAGGGGATAACTGGTAGGAACCACTAGGTAGCCATACAATACTACTCAAATTAAAATCTCCCAAAATCAAAATTTTATCTGTAGGATGAGACAAAACTATATTGTTCATGCTTTCCAAAAAGTTTGACAGTTGCTGTGAAAAAGAGTTACCATTCTTTTGTTCACACAGGTATATAATTCCCACGTGTATATAGTTTGTATTCGAGTTGACTTTATTAAGGGCTATTGATATCCATAAGTCTTCAGCTGTAGTACTCCATTCATGGCGAGGAGTTACATTCAGATTAGTTCGTGTCGCTAATAAGACACCGCCACCCAAAGTTTGATTAGTTAACTCATAGGGTCGATCACGACGCCAAATAGAGTATCGCTCGTCAACAAGTTCTGAGTCAGCAATACCTTCAAGCTTACTATATACTTTTAAGAATGCAGTTTATATTAACTTTCTAAGAAATAAATTAATCATAAATTTGTTTAGTAAAAAAGAGTAGAATAGTTATATATGTTAATGCAATTTTTCTCCTAAAATTAGATATATGAAAATCCGTAATTTTATTTTCTAGAAGTTGACAGACAACCTTTCTCAAAAGTATCTCAGACTTAAAAAATCCTTGAAAGTATTTGATTGTGGCAGAGAAAAGGATGTTATACACTGTTAAACCTTCTGAACGACACTGTGGGTGTGACTCTGCGTGTAGTTGACTCTTGGTTCCGCGTTTTGTTATGAACAATATAGGGCGTGATCACAGATATAGCTGTGGGCGTGATGTATCTTCTCCTTTTGTTATATATAATATAAGATACAGTGTTGATAGCGCTCGGCCTCTATCTCCTGCCATAAAGGTGACTATTTGAAATGTACATGTGATGGAGTTGTGATTGTCGGAATTAATTGTGTGATACCGGATCAACATAGTTCTGTTCGCGTGCCGATATGAATATCTGATTACATTAACAATTCATAAGTTAAGGCGGAACCCGACCAGCCGCCGGCACTATACTCAATGACATGTGACACTGCGCCCACCTGGACGCTCACAACTCACAACTACAAAGCTTAGTAAATGTAATTTTAAAAAAAACGGGTGCGTCGCGCGACGTACCGCAAAAGTGAGAACTAAGAACTAAGGTTATTGATTTCGTAGTTGGTAGGAATATGGAGATTAAATGAATGATGTATGATGGCATGGTGTAATGGGATGGTATGGTGTAATGGAATGACATGGTGTAATGGGATGGCATGGTGTAATGGGATGGCATGGTGTAATGGGATGGCATGGTGTAATGGGATGGCATGGTGTAATGAGATGGCATGGTGTAATGGGATGGTATGAGTTCAATGGTGATACTTTGTCTATCTTGTAGTGAGATTGATGAAACAATAGGTTTATGATAGTTATAATATGATATAAATATTTTTGATTGAAGAGTATCAAGAAATGGAGAGAAAACTGCATCTAATGTAGTACCATATCTTGTAGGAGATTGCAAGGGGGATCTTTATTCATTGTTAAATTAAAATTATCTTTTAGAAACTTTAATAAGGGCTATGACTTTTGTGCATCGGCAAAATTAATGTTTAAGTCTCCTGTCAATATAAGAGGTCATACATGATACTTTTCGTTTAATATAAGCGAAACAGCTTCACTGTATGGTAATAAATGAAAGTGCAAGAATTTTCTTATATTTTCAACTGTTTGATGGGGTGAAATATAAGCTGTTTCGAGAGGAAGAAATAAAGAGACAGAAGGAGCAGGAGAGAGCGAGAGAGGCAGCGGCTATACGCGCGCGCCTATCCGCCCCTCTTCCCCTTCCCCGCCGCGTTGTTTCCCCTTAAGCGCTGTTCTCACGTACGGACGTACGTTCAACGAAACAGGTCCCCAACCAAGCGCGCGCAAAAATAAAGTTCTCACTATATTAAATACTAAGTTTTTATAACGGACTAAAAAGTACAAAATAATTTCTCAAATCCTTGTGAAGGATAAAACCACATACAGATTTATAACTTTTTCTAAATTATTCTGAAAATTAATACTTGGTAACTTTTGATAGCTATTAAAATGCTTGTAAGATTGGCAACGAAAAACATGGGGCGCGAGCACAAGGAACATAATGCAATATATACAACATAATAATACTGCGCGTGCAGCACATACAAATTGATCCATTAATAGCTCAACTAACAATTTTAGTGCACCGCAAATAATGTGAACTGATAATTTAGTTCTTGTATGTATGTATTGCATGAATGGAGAAACACATAGTTAGGGAGAGCAGAAGGCGTGCGACGGATAACGATGTCAAGACGCAGGAGCGGAGTCACATGTCGTCATCGATTAAATACACGAATCGATTATTTAGTTGAACACAATGCACTTTTGTTTGTGCAACAGGTTTGTCTACTTTTCAATTCTTCGGAATAAACAATCAGGTTTTCTTTCTTTAATTATTAACTACAGTGTATTTTATCACAATTTGTGGAAATTGTAAACAAAGTTATGGCACACCACACTTTATTTATTTCTCATTATTAAAATTAAACACTCACTTCCCACAGTGATCTTTTTGTTTGTCTGCATTTCGGGAGAAATCTTGTAACTCTTTCGAGCGCTTCTCCATTAGCTATCCTTCTGAAAATTTGAGGGTAACTCGATGACAATGCATTTTAAATCCATCTACCATCATCCCAGCCCCTCCATCTACCATCATCCCATCCCCTACATCTACCATCATCCTATCCTCTACATCTACCATCATCCCATCCCCTCCATCTACCATCATCCCATCCCCTACATCTACCATCATCCCATCCCCTACATCTACCATCATCCCAGCCCCTCCATCTACCATCATCCCATCCCCTACATCTACCATCATCCCATCCCCTCCATCTACCATCATCCCATCCCCTACATCTACCATCATCCCATCCCCTCCATCTACCATCATCCCATCCCCTACATCTACCATCATCCCATCCCCTACATCTACCATCATCCCATCCCCTACATCTACCATCATCCCAGCCCCTCCATCTACCATCATCCAATCCCCTACATCTACCATCATCCCATCCCATCCATCTACCATTATCCCATCCCCTACATCTACCATCATCCCATCCCCTACATCTACCATCATCCCAGCCCCTCCATCTACCATCATCCCATCCCCTACATCTACCATTATCCCATCCCCTACATCTACCATCATCCCATCCCCTCCATCTACCATCATCCCATCCCCTACATCTACCATCATCCCATCCCCTACATCTACCATCATCCCATCCCCTACATCTACCATCATCCCATCCTCTACATCTACCATCATCCCATCCCCTACATCTACCATCATCCCATCCCCTACATCTACCATCATCCCATCCCCTACATCTACCATCATCCCATCCTCTACATCTACCATCATCCCATCCCCTCCATCTACCATCATCCCATCCCCTACATCTACCATCATCCCTCCCCTACATCTACCATCATCCCATCCCCTACATCTACCATCATCCCATCCCCTACATCTACCATCATCCCATCCCCTACAGCACAGAGTCCTAGACCTCCACTGTTGGAGATAAGCCTTTCAGATTTTTCTGGAGAATTTGACTTACACTCGTCACCTGGCAAGGGTCTGTGTCAATTTTTAATATTTTTTTAACGATTTCACAAGTTGGTATTAGTGGAACAACGAACTAGGAAATAGTGAGACTAGGAATGTTGGATTTAAAGAGGAGTCTTCACAATTTTCTTTCCTCTTCTATGTATTAATTTTGTTTACATTTGATGCATGTTCTAGTTAAATAAACTATAGTGCATACATTCATGTGACAATAGTTCGATCATCAGAACTGGTGTCAATAACTGTAATTAATCTCTGATTACCTAATTAACACGCGTAAACTAGAGTCATGTGTTTACCTTTAGTAAGCACGATGGCATCAGTTGGGCGTGCAGTCACATGTCGTGCTCAATATTAAATTTAAAAGATATAAATCTAGAAAATTATATTTTTTACGAACGCAACGTGACAAACATTTTAACCGTCTTCAAGGATTTATTGTTTAAGTTTAAATACAGCAGCAGGGGCATGCTGTAACCCATTGGCTATCTCAGATCCGTATTTTTCTATTTTTTAGAGCAATTAATTACGCATCAAATATTCTCAGAATATTTTGTTTCTGTAATGCGGATTCACATTCAGCTAAATTGACTATAGGCTTGTAACTCGAAAAATATTACAATTAAATTAAATAATATATTGTGTCCCGACCCGGAATCGAACTCGGTACCTCGGCGTCTAAATCTTAAGCAGTTTCTTGCCAAGCTTTCAGATTTTTTAGCATGTTTATTTTGCTGTCATGGTAATTACTTACTTATTTTGTATGCTGCTCTTTACCATTTCGAGCAGCCATTGTTATCGTATTTTGCGTGATCCCACAGCCCGCCCTATAGCGCAGTAATCTTATATCTTTAATCTTAACCTGATCTTCCTTCTCACTATTCCCAGTTGCCTTCCTGCTACTCATTGTCAGTGCGTCAGTTAGACGTAGTTGTCTTCGTACCGCTTCTTCCCCTTTTGTTTTAATGTAACTCGCTTTGTTTTGCGAGCTCCCTTACAGGACGACCGTCACTCGGACGGTTTCCGAGCTCTCACTGTACTCGTACTTATCCGCGTTACTATAAATTTAGGGAGGTCTTAGCGCCATTTTGTTTTGTTAATCGTTTTATTATTTATTTATTTATTTTAACTATTTTTTTTTTTAAATCACAGGTTATATATTAAACATATAAACAAAGTAGCAATAGTGGAACACAAGCCAAAGAGATTTTATATTATTTAGACAATACAATTAAAACAGAAATAAGAGTAAAATATAGAAATTAGATTAAAATTAATAGTGCAATTGAACTGTGACGAGCAAAAGTAAAAGAAAAATAATAATAATAATAAATAAGTGAAAACCAATAGGTTAATAATTATTTACCTAAAATAAAAAGAATGAATAAGAGGCAGGAGCAAAACAGTTTATGCGATGTACCCGCGATGAGAACTCTCGATACTCGATGAGGCGGTATTGAGAGTTCAGAATAAGAGGCAGGAGCAAAACAGTATAGTTTATGCGATGTACCCGCGATGAGAACTCTCGATACTCGATGAGGCGGTATTGAGAGTTCAGAATAAGAGGCAGGAGCAAAACAGTATAGTTTATGCGATGCACCCGCGATGAGAACTCTCGATACTCGATGAGGCGGTATTGAGAGTTCAGAATAAGAGGCAGGAGCAAAACAGTATAGTTTATGCGATGCACCCGCGATGAGAACTCTCGATACTCGATGAGGCGGTATTGAGAGTTCAGAATAAGAGGCAGGAGCAAAACAGTATAGTTTATGCGATGCACCCGCGATGAGAACTCTCGATACTCGATGAGGCGGTATTGAGAGTTCAGAATAAGAGGCAGGAGCAAAACAGTATAGTTTATGCGATGTACCCGCGATGAGAACTCTCGATACTCGATGAGGCGGTATTGAGAGTTCAGAATAAGATGCAGGAGCAAAACAGTATAGTTTATGCGATGCACCCGCGATGAGAACTCTCGATACTCGATGAGGCGGTATTGAGAGTTCAGAATAAGAGGCAGGAGCAAAACAGTATAGTTTATGCGATGTACCCGCGATGAGAACTCTCGATACTCGATGAGGCGGTATTGAGAGTTCAGAATAAGAGGCAGGAGCAAAACAGTATAGTTTATGCGATGCACCCGCCATGAGAACTCTTGATACTCGATGAGGCGGTATTGACGCGAATTACTTTGTGGAAAGCATCAAATTCTGCAACACTTGAATATTGATGATCCAACTCGGTTATGAACAAATATTATGAATAAATTACGTGTTTAAGACTGATGCATTCTGTCTTTTAAAGAAATTAAAAATATATATGAATTTAGGAACTCGTACTTCTGACACTCGCTGAAGATGCTCTTCCAGATGTTTCTACTTTCCTATAGCCTGGAGTACGTCATACATTGTGACAACGTATCTTCTTATTGTCAAACCGGTCTAGTGTTAGCAATTGATGTCAATTATCACTGTCTATTTCCAGTTAACCCCATTCTTGGACCACAGTCACGTGGCCGTGGGTTAAATGTCGTCCTCAGTCAAAATAAATAGGTACATAATACCCCCAACCCTGGGATGGAATGTCTGATAAGAGCTCGGTACATCGTGACGATCGTGTGCCTCCACACTGACTGCGGAAGATACTGTTTGGGAATTTCTGTACTTATAATGTCAAGCAACAACACTGTTGTACCAGAGACGTGTATCTCAGACGCGACCATCACAACGATGGCTGTTATAACCTTCAACTGTTGAGTCCTCCCCGTAATGTCCCACAGAGACGTGGAAACTGATGTGTTTGAGTCACAACATCAAGGGAGCTATGGAGCGATGCTCAGTATTTTACTGCTAGACAGAATTGTAACCAAACGGTCATCGACAGAAAACCAATGTTAGTGACATAACTTTTTAAATTATCAAGCTGAAGTGGTCTTTCCCTTTCAGTGTTTAGTTTAGTACTGCGTCGTCCTTAACATTAAACTTATTCACAAATATTAAAGGAATAGCCATTTGTTTCATTTATTAGCTTATGAAGACAAATTTCTAAGCATTCCATGGATTCACCGTGCGGGTGCCGGGTCCATCGTGTGTGGGTAAGAGATGAGAAGAATGGTGTCTCGGGCTTGCGACCGACAATTGGCTGGTTTAAGAAAAGGAGGCCTCCTTTTTTTTTCTATTGCGCGATAATACGCTCACCATCCACCATTCTACTTCTCTCCCTACCCAACCAAATACTGTATGATTCCGTTAATGCCGTCTTGGAAGCTCGTTCCATAAATGTATTGACGGCAGACCTGCTTAGGCCCAATTCTTTCAGTAAGTGATGCAAAGATTTTGCTGGAACTCCTCTTGCACCAACTTCCACTGCGTAAAGCTGAGTCTTGAACCCGTTCCTGATCATTTCTTCTGTGAGATCATAATATTTATTCGACTTCATGTTGTGGTCTTTTGGAATATTTGATTCCCACGGAACGGTAAGTTCAATAAGGATAACTTTTTTCAAGTTCCGAGAAAACACTAAGATGTCTGGCCTATAGGCTGATACAGCTAGTTCATCTGGGATCCTATAATGGTGTTCAATTGTATCCATGAGAATTTTCCAGTCTGATGCGGCGCCAAGGATCG
Organism: Tinea semifulvella; assembly: GCA_910589645.1. Taxonomy (NCBI): domain Eukaryota; kingdom Metazoa; phylum Arthropoda; class Insecta; order Lepidoptera; family Tineidae; genus Tinea; species Tinea semifulvella. Next base: position 8,517,053 of record OU342626.1, read on the forward strand.
AGGTGGGCTTGCATTTAGTTTTCGTGCTTTGCCCTTCCTTTACAAATGTGGTCAAAGTTTTATTTGTAGTCAGTCCCTTTCTGGCTCTTGCAATAGACAGACTTACTGCTTCACGGATAACACCTAGGTCTTATTATTTTCATTTAGCTGTAAAGTTCATACAAATACATATACTTATGTGGTTAACGTGGTGAGTACTGCGATCTTACGTATCTTATCATTATTAAATGAATAAAAACTGTGCAACGATGTTTGTTGATAGTAGAAGAAAGAAGCTAAAGCTGCGACGAGCTGAACACTTAACCAGTCAGTGTCGGCTATAATTCTCTTAATATATATTCTAGGAAGTTGTTGGTATTCAGCTAACACTTGTGGACTGCTTGGACTTCCACTAGCAGGAGTTCCATTTAAATTAATTAAAATCAATCGCGTATCTTAAATGCCCGTAATATTTAGGTTTACGTAGATTATCCTCTTCCTATAGATGTTTTCTGAAGATACGTAACTATACTCGTATGTTAGTAGGACATGGCAGAGGGATGCAATCATTTTATTTTACTTAATTCACAGATGTTTCTCGCACTTTATAGCCAATTTTTTGGTGAGCATGTTTGTCCTAATCCCTTGTATGTCTTGTATTGTATAAAATTAGTCTGCGCCCGTGTGGAATGTACCCCCCGGGGTTTGTCACGACTTCACTGTACTCAAATAGTTTGGTTATTAGTTAGTCTGTCGTTGTGATTGAAGAGTCGAAGAAACAATGTATTTTATACATCGATGATTTTATACCAATAGATATTATTTAAGGTCTCAATTCTCTTAACTGGAATGCCGGTAATTTTACGTCATGTAGTTAGTTTGGCCGTGGGCACGGTCCTCCAGATACCCACTTCTATTCCATTCAATTTTCAACTCTATAAGCGCTCGACATTGTCTGCGTCCGTCAAATATCAACTATTAATAGCCTCATATAATAAGAATACATACATACATATCTTCACGCCAGATCCCTTGCGGGGTAGGCAGAGACAATTGAGCGCCATTTGACACGATCACGACATACTTCTTTCGCTTCGTCGACATTCATTAACCTCTTCATACATGCCCTTTGGTTACGAAGACTCTTTAATGCACCTTCAGTCAGTGTTTTATTTATTTGATCGTGATATGTGAGTCTCGGTCTGCCAGGGCCTCTTTTACCTACAACTTTCGCATTATATATCTGGTTCGTCAATCTTTCATCGCTCATCCTTTCAACATGCCCGAACCATCGTAGCATGCCTTTCCTTATTTTTGTCCCTATGCTTTCCTTCATACCAACCCTTTTCCGTATTTCGACGTTACGTATGCGGTCCGCCAAAGTGACGCCACATATCCGCCGCAACGACCGCATTTCTACTGCATTAACCCTACTCTCATGCGTATTCTGACGTATCCACGTCTCGCTTCTATACATCAGTGTTGGTACCAACATGGCATTGTGTATGGCGAGCCGAGCTTTGTCACTGACATTTCGACTGCCGATCAGTGACCCCAGGGCACCGTTAACACTATTTCCCGCGTTCACTCTTCTTTCAACGTCCCTATCGTACTTCCCATCCGCAGTGAAAACATAAATAATACTTAAGTAGTACAACAGTTTTATAATAATACAGTTTGTTAGTACAGTACTTAAGGCTATTTGTTAGTCGTACAGCGGGTGTTTTACAATAGCCTTGCTAACTCCACACCAAGCTACTTGTGTTATGGGAGTTGGCTTATTATTCTAGGTTATAAATTACAAACAAAAATACTGTGGTAGTAAATTAAATGTTATACATGTATTTTATTTATTTTAAATATTTTATTGCACTAAAATTGTACATAGGCGGGCTTAATGGCCAGGCATTTTCTAACAACCACCATTAGGAGTGTGGAATAACTATGTATATGTGCAACTTTATTATTACTATTTATTTACTAATAATACATATAAGAATAAATAAATACATACATATAACCATAAAATACTAAAAATAAGCCTACACACTAATAAACAGTAAATGTAAATCTTCAAAATAAAAAGTAACACAAAAATAAAATGTAATATTAATTTAAAAAACGCTGTTTTGTAAATAGTAAGGGAAATAATACGCCGTCCTGCGGCACATACTCGTATATATATATTGTATGTACTCGTAGACTAAATTGTGATACCAAGATAACAAGTAGGTTAACAGATTCCATTGATGTTTGCGCTTGAGTAACACAATAGGGGTGCAGGAATTACTGGGTGGTGCAGCAGTAACACAATAGGGGTGCAGGAATTACTGGGTGGTGCAGCAGTAACACAATAGGGGTGCAGGAATTACTGGGTGGTGCAGCAGTAACACAATAGGGGTGCAGGAATTACTGGGTGGTGCAGCAGTAACACAATAGGGGTGCAGGAATTACTGGGTGGTGCAGCAGTAACACAATAGGGGTGCAGGAATTACTGGGTGGTGCAGCAGTAACACAATAGGGGTGCAGGAATTACTGGGTGGTGCAGCAGTAACACAATAGGGGTGCAGGAATTACTGGGTGGTGCAGCAGTAACACAATAGGGGTGCAGGAATTACTGGGTGGTGCAGCAGTAACACAATAGGGGTGCAGGAATTACTGGGTGGTGCAGCAGTAACACAATAGGGGTGCAGGAATTACTGGGTGGTGCAGCAGTAACACAATAGGGGTGCAGGAATTACTGGGTGGTGCAGCAGTAACACAATAGGGGTGCAGGAATTACTGGGTGGTGCAGCAGTAACACAATAGGGGTGCAGGAATTACTGGGTGGTGCAGCAGTAACAGAATAGGGGTGCAGGAATTACTGGGTGGTGCAGCAGTAACAGAATAGGGGTGCAGGAATTACTGGGTGGTGCAGCAGTAACACAATAGGGGTGCAGGAATTACTGGGTGGTGCAGCAGTAACAGAATAGGGGTGCAGGAATTACTGGGTGGTGCAGCAGTAACAGAATAGGGGTGCAGGAATTACTGGGTGGTGCAGCAGTAACAGAATAGGGGTGCAGGAATTACTGGGTGGTGCAGCAGTAACAGAATAGGGGTGCAGGAATTACTGGGTGGTGCAGCAGTAACAGAATAGGGGTGCAGGAATTACTGGGTGGTGCAGCAGTAACACAATAGGGGTGCAGGAATTACTGGGTGGTGCAGCAGTAACACAATAGGGGTGCAGGAATTACTGGGTGGTGCAGCAGTAACACAATAGGGGTGCAGGAATTACTGGGTGGTGCAGCAGCAACACAATAGGGGTGCAGGAATTACTGGGTGGTGCAGAGCAGTAAAGGCACTATTTGGTTCAGACAATCACTTGGCACTTACGAATTAGGACTTGTCAATAGTTGAACGTAATTAGAAAGATGTCGGTAACCTTCTCCACACGAACTTATAATCCGTAATCATTTCGCAGAACTAAATGTTAACAGACGGTATGTATGATGTTGCTGTGATGTTATTGGTAACATCCAACTCGTAATAATCACATAGGTGTTTACAATAATCGGTATCTGCAACAAGTACACAAGAATAAAATAATCGTTAAATTGCCGAAGTCATCGAAAAATAATTTGTATGATTTGGGGAAAGAGAGGAGATTTTAAAAAAAGAAGAAGATAAAGTGCGCTCTATATTGTTCACTAAAAATGCGGAACTGATAGACAATTACACACACCTGCATCATCGATGTCGTTAACTAATGAGAGAAAGAATTTGTGACAGTGGAGCGTGGGGGATACATAATGCATAGAAGACGCGTGAGTGGCGTCCATACAGCTCGAATAATGGTCTTCCTACAATATCTTTCTCTCTTGTTTTAATCTAATGTCAAAATAGTGAAGGGGTATGCCTGGCAGCGCGGCAGCGTTAAGGTGGGTTCGATTACAAACCCGAAACACTATTTGCTCCCACAGGATCCAACATCCGCAAGTTAAATCCATAGATTCCTACGAATTAAGCTTGGGAATGTGGAAAATTAACAATAAAACATCCTTCTTTGTTTTTTAAATCGATTTTTTTCTAGTAAAAAAAAACGACATCCATTTTTATTTTCATGTGTTTACTTTAAAATATCGAGTGAGATGAGTTTTCCTTTCCACCTGTAACCACCACCAATCTCAGTAATTGAATTAGATTGTGGCACTGCCTGTTAACAGTACACTGCAAGTATTTCCGCACACATCAAGGCTACGAAGTTTATAGCTCTGCTCGGTTGACACAAACAATATTGTCCTATTACAGCCGTTCCATAATTCAGTCGTAATTTATATTATAGCCGACTTAGTACTTAAGCACTCTCAACGTGACTAATATGAGATTATCCATCCATTACAATAGTATGGGAAGGGTACAGGGAAACATGTTTTGTCATTTTTTTAGATTCAATGAATGCTAATCTAAGAGGAAACTGTATTGATGAGGTTTGTTCGAAGTACACGATGTACTGAGAGCTGTGCCGATTTGGAAATGTCGCGGCACAAAGGTCACGCGGTACCCACTGCACATACATCCAGCTCCTCCATTCTCTACACGATAACGACTCACATAATATCACTAAAGAATTCGATAAATAACAAATTGGCATCCTCATTTCTCTAGCAGTAACTATTGCAGACGACGTGCGTAGTATAACATTCCATCGTGAACTCGGGAACTAAAATTCGCTAAATAATCGATCATCATAGTTTGCAGAGACTACTCGAACGGTATCACGGTCAATTAATAACTTGTTCAATTTCTTCAAACTAACATACTCATACTTTATAGATACTATAATAGCATGGATACTACATCACGCAATATTGAGTATCAAAAGCTTTCTGATGGTTAGTTTTGACACTGGTACAGGTAACATCTGTTATGGCTTGATGCCCTCCTTCCATTCCGTATTATATTTAAACAAAATCTTCACATAAACAAAACCATTCAGTGTTTTAAAATTTCCTAACCCGTCTAGGTGGTAAGTGGAGCTCATCCGAGCAATAATTTCCTGTACTAGGAAGGAAAGACCCCGAGAGACTGAAGCCCGACGGTGGTCCGACCAAATCCACTCCACTACCGACAATAGCGTCCATGATGCTGTGAATTCTGACAAAGACAGAAACGGAACTATTTTCAAGACGACATGATCGAGTAAAAGAGGTGGAGAACTTTCTGATTTTCGTATGTGCTACCTTTATCGTTACGTGTTGTAGAGAATGGACTCTGTGAGCCGTGAACTTTACAGGATGGAGTACATTTAATTTGCGGATAGTTTTATTTGGAATCATGACATTCCGGCTCGAGGTCGCCGACATACTCTGTTCCCAAATCTAATCTAGTTAACATGGTTAGCGCTTCCATCTCGCTCGCACATTGTTATATTAGTTTATGAGAAGCCCTCTAAGAGAAGGCACTTAACTATTGATGGATACCACGTGCATCGTGTGGAGAAGAATGGTGTCTGCTTGCGACCGACACGTGCATCGTGTGGAGAAGAATGGTGTCTGCTTGCGACCGACACGTGCATCGTGTGGAGAAGAATGGTGTCTGCTTGCGACCGACACGTGCATCGTGTGGAGAAGAATGGTGTCTACTTGCGACCGACATGGGCTCCATTCGAAACGGGCTCTTTTATTCATTATTCGCGATGAATTCATAGTTTCTGAGAAAGAGCGGAGTTTCCTGAAAATCCAAAAAGATCGAATAATGAGAGAACAACTTACGGACTGACGTTCGGTCCCGGTTCCACGTATTTTTAAATAAGTGGAATCGTTAATAAATTTTCATTAAAATTGACATGAGCATCGCATCTCGCCAATCGAGTGCAGTGTGGCAGTTCCTTTCGGTAGCTGTAAGGGCTAAAAAGATGTTCGCGCGATCTTTACTCGAGTTTTAGATAGAGAAATAGTCTGAGGAAATAATTGTACTCGTAAATATGATTGTTTATATATAAGTCTGTTGGATTCATTTAGATTGGTAATGAGATTAGTTATATCTGTAAGTGACGGACATTACATTACAAATCATAACATTACGGTTCGCCGCACACCACACACTACAGTTGCGTAAAGTTGCGTCATATTTAAATGTGTTCCAGATCCGGATCCATACACGAAGACGTCGACCCGCGTTCTTTATGCGTTGCTGGGTTATGTACATTATGTAGTTTCATTAAATCGTGTTTTGTTTAGTTTTTATTTCTATTTTTTAAATATTATATTATACTGCCTGCGTGGTCTGGCGGTTTCATCTGTGGTTTTAGATGTGGAGGCACCGTGTTCGATTTCTGGTTGGTAAACAATAATTAATTTGTGATATTTCTGGCGTTTGGTACGCTATAGAAATCGACGAGCTTGCCACTTGACACGATAGCCTTTAGGGTTAATGCAGTAGAAATGCGGTCGTTGCGGCGGATATGTGGCGTCACTTTGGCGGACCGCATACGTAACGTCGAAATACGGAAAAGGGTTGGTATGAAGGAAAGCATAGGGACAAAAATAAGGAAAGGCATGCTACGATGGTTCGGGCATGTTGAAAGGATGAGCGATGAAAGATTGACGAACCAGATATATAATGCGAAAGTTGTGGGTAAAAGAGGCCCTGGCAGACCGAGACTCACATATCACGATCAAATAAATAAAACACTGACTGAAGGTACATTAAAAAGTCTTCGTAACCAAAAGGCATGTATGAAGAGGTTAATGAATGTTGACGAAGCGAAAGAAGTATGTCGTGATCGTGTCAAATGGCGCTCAATTGTCTCTGCCTACCCCGCAAGGGATCTGGCGTGAAGATATGTATGTATATGTATGTATGGCTGAATATAAATCCGCTTTTATGAAAAGTGTGCCGCAAGGGATACGGTCCTCATAATACTTTATTATAATGTTATATTTATTTAGAATGTTAATTTAATATATCTAGGTTTGTAAAATTTTATTTAATAATAAGTTCCTACAATTTTGGCGAATTCAGACACCTAAATGATACAATCATTAACACAATGTACAATGATAATGCTTAACTGAGAACGTTTTGAGTTATTCTCAGAACTCTGTTGACTACAATGTCCCCTACTTTACGCCTTTATGTGCGACACTTTGTAACTCTTCCTTCAAACTCACAAATCGAGTCCTTAGTAAGTGGAACTTGTTTGCATTAAGTATGAAGGGCTTTCCTTTTATGTGCGACACTTTGTAACTCTTCCTTCAAACTCACAAATCGAGTCCTTAGTAAGTGGAACTTGTTTGCATTAAGTATCAAGGGCTTTCCTTTTATGTGCGACACTTTGTAACTCTTCCTTCAAACTCACAAATCGAGTCCTTAGTAAGTGGAACTTGTTTGCATTAAGTATCAAGGGCTTTCCTTTTATGTGCGACACTTTGTAACTCTTCCTTCAAACTCACAAATCGAGTCCTTAGTAAGTGGAACTTGTTTGCATTAAGTATCAAGGGCTTTCCTTTTATGTGCGACACTTTGTAACTCTTCCTTCAAACTCACAAATCGAGTCCTTAGTAAGTGGAACTTGTTTGCATTAAGTATCAAGGGCTTTCCTTTTATGTGCGACACTTTGTAACTCTTCCTTCAAACTCACAAATCGAGTCCTTAGTAAGTGGAACTTGTTTGCATTAAGTATCAAGGGCTTTCCTTTTATGGCGCGAATCTATCGCATGTTTGAAATTTCAGCCATATTTGAGGCCGTGTCTGGTGTGCGGCGCCACGTTGTCCGGTGTTCGTGTTCCGCTACTTTATGTCCCCAATAATGTCGTGCCATATTATTTGGCTCACTTATAAACAACTACTAAACTAAACATTATTTCATAATACTTCCTCATTTTTTGAATCCAGACAATAGTCACCGTTTTAGGCCGGCATAGTGGTAGAAACAGATGTCGGTCGTCAGTTGTTCCCACACACGTTGAGCATGAAATATAGAATTTCATCTTTCACCTATGATATTGTGTCTATATGTGTTTGTATTTTGTGTCTAATATTGACATTTCGAATTGTGAAACAAGTGCCACCGTTCGAAAGCAATATTAAATAACTTTTTTAAGGTAAAGATAATTACAATACCTAGTCGACATAAGTACCTAATAGAAAAGTCATGTGTATTGTGGAACAACAAGTTCGACACCGCATTGTCCGGCGTGACCTTGTGCGGGCGCGGGGCCGCCTGTCCGCACTTCCGTATCGGATGTTCGGGCATTCCGTCACGGAACTAATCGACTGTGGAAAGGGAATCACATACTGTCTATAATCGCGTGTCACTAATAAATAAGTATATATATATTCTGTAGTGTAGCACTGCCAGCGTTTCTGTCGTCTGTACATAGTACTGTCGAGCTCTACGGGAATATGACAAGCCCATCCTTGCGTTCCGTAGAGCTCTGCAAACTGGTACTGGCCAACTTATGAGCCTCGTTTTTACAGAGAAGAAGTGTTGGCAGTTCTTCTTCTTGGGACTATTCCCTGATGGTTCGTCTCTAGATTACATATTATTTTAATTTTTAGTCAGTTTATTCTTAAAATCCCAAAACCTACTGAGAAATATTTTTTTTACGTACATTTGTCATAGATTTACAAGGCCACCGTTCCCGTATAAGAAGAACACAGTAAACCCATGGTCCCTAATAGCAACTTTCGGAATCGTTTATAAATTCGTCAAAATTGACGTCAGACCCTCTCGCCAACCCGTCTGAGCAGAGCGTGGCGAGTAATTTATAAAAATAATAAACGCCATCTATCCAAAAGCTCCGGTACTATGTGAGCCGGAACAATGCTACATTATCTACAGTCACGAACTTTGTCTACAGTTTAGCATCGGATCTCAAGATGGCGTCACTATTAAAATGGGTTATCCAGCGCATGAATTACCCGCTGAGATCCTCCCGGGAAAAACGGGGGAATGTCTCCATTCTCAACCCATCCCCAGCCCATCCGGGCCTCGACGACCCCACTACCTGTCTATCTTTCAATATAATCAATAATCACTTTTTTTTTAAATAGTGATAGCATATTGCTTATTGTTTAGGTAGGTATCCTAATTTAATTAACTAAAATAAACACTAAAGATGAGCCTTCCAGTTTTTTTTTTGAGAATTTGACCTTCTACACACGCCACGCTCTGGTCACCTGGCACGCTCTGGTCACCCGGGTTGCCGAGGGTATGGAACAGGTAAACCAGATACTCCCGATCACGAGAGCGACAGTATTGTGTTAACAAAGGTTAGGTTATTGTGTTAACAAAAGTGCACCCGCTGTGCAAAACATATTTTGGTAAGCAATCACCGTTGGCAGGTATTTTTAGAATAACTGGTAATGTTAATGTTAGAATGCATTAAAACTACTTGGTGAACAATACATCCACTTCCACCAACCTCCCGTTGTATGTGTCGCACATCCGGCGTACAGGAACTTGTAATTTTGCAACTTGCATCACGATTGACAATAGGTTATTGTTATTATATTTTATTATTATATTATATTTTTATTTTATCTATATTTTTTTTTTCACACACGGTTTTTTTTGTTTTAGTAGAAAATGGATAAAAACGTCGAAATTATAGACGGATGGTTGCAGTAGGAGATATCAGACGACGAGGTTCTGTCAGACATTGTAGTGACGTGGAATCCGATTCGGTCGAGCATGCTGTTTAGGTTGAAGACTGTGAATCCGAATCTGAGATCGAGGGTGATGATGATGATTCAGTGCAAGACAGTTCATCTCAGCCATCACATGCAGAGATGTGATGTCAAGATCACAGGCGTCAAATTACTCAACTTCTCGTCGATCGCGAAGATGGCCTTTGACTGTATTTTATAGAATGTTAGTCATCACGTTTTGGGGTCGTTGTCAACCCGAACAAATGTCAAGCAATTATAATAGGGAGTGCTAGGCTCTTAAGAAAGGTTGACTTAATAAATATTGACCCTGTTCGATTTGACAACATCCCAATTCCATTTAGTCGCGATGTAAAGAATCTGGGTGTACACCTAGATTCTAATCTTAGCTGGACAACTCAAGTCTCCAACACGAGTCGTAAATTATTTGCTTCACTGCACTCTCTCAATAAATTCAAACATTTTCTGCCGTTAAAAGCTAAAATTACCATAGCGCAAAGCCTTCTCCTTCCCCTTCTCGACTATGGTGACGTGTGTAGTGTCGATATATCAGAGGTGTTGCTCAATAAGATGGACCGGTTACTCAACTCCTGTATCAGGTTTATCTTCGGCCTTCGCAAATATGACCACATCTCTGAGTATCGAACAAAATTAAAGTGGCTACCAATTCGCTGTCGCAGGAATCTTCGAATTCTCTGTTTACTATTTTCTATACTTAACGAGCCTGTGACACCGAAATACCTCAAGAGTAAATTTGCCTATCTCTCTTCATTCCATGATAAGTCTCTTCGCTCTTCTCATAACTCTATTCTCTCCATTCCCTCTCACCATACTGGATTTATGGCCAACTCATTTGCTGTTGTCGCCGCAAATCTGTGGAATGAACTACCGGTAGAAATCCGACAAGCATCCAACCGAAAAATGTTTAAAAAAATGGTGTCATCGTATTATTTAAATGGTTCATAAGTTATTTAATGGTATCATATGTAGTATATGTATTATTAGTATTTAATATATCATAGTTATTAGTATGTATTTAGTAGTATCATTGTATTTCCATATATATAGATTTATTTATTATTATTATAAATATTTGCACCTACCTTACATTTGAAATGGTCCCCATTGTCCCTAAGGTTGGCTGTCAGATAATGTCTAGCGGCATTAAGTCCGCCCCTTGTATAACGTGCAATAAAGTTTTAAATAAATAAATAAATAAATAAATAAATATATCTACATCAAATGCGTATGTCATCTATTTGAGTAATGAATCTCAAAAGACTGAAAGCCGATTTAAATTCTTTAAAAAAATGTCAGGACAGCTTACAAAAGCATATGGAATGTCGCGGGAAAAATGATCACATTCAAAGAGACGTCAAGAGTTCTATTGGTCGTATTCTACAGATAAGTGAAGATCAACCGAGCACATCAGATGTGGAATAGGTTGAAGTTCGCAAAACATGTTCCACGTGTGAACCAAAGAAACGCAAGACTGCCTACGTATGTATTATGTGCAAGGGGTACCAATTTGTTCCACGTGTGAACCAAAGAAACGCAAGACTGCCTACGTATGTATTATGTGCAAGGGGTACCAATTTGTTCCACGTGTGAACCAAAGAAACGCAAGACTGCCTACGTATGTATTATGTGCAAGGGGTACCAATTTGTTCCACGTGTGAACCAAAGAAACGCAAGACTGCCTACGTATGTATTATGTGCAAGGGGTACCAATTTGTTCCACGTGTGAACCAAAGAAACGCAAGACTGCCTACGTATGTATTATGTGCAAGGGGTACCAATTTGTTCCACGTGTGAACCAAAGAAACGCAAGACTGCCTACGTATGTATTATGTGCAAGGGGTACCAATTTGTTCCACGTGTGAACCAAAGAAACGCAAGACTGCCTACGTATGTATTATGTGCAAGGGGTACCAATTTGTTCCACGTGTGAACCAAAGAAACGCAAGACTGCCTACGTATGTATTATGTGCAAGGGGTACCAATTTGTTCCACGTGTGAACCAAAGAAACGCAAGACTGCCTACGTATGTATTATGTGCAAGGGGTACCAATTTGTTCCACGTGTGAACCAAAGAAACGCAAGACTGCCTACGTATGTATTATGTGCAAGGGGTACCAATTTGTTCCACGTGTGAACCAAAGAAACGCAAGACTGCCTACGTATGTATTATGTGCAAGGGGTACCAATTTGTTCCACGTGTGAACCAAAGAAACGCAAGACTGCCTACGTATGTATTATGTGCAAGGGGTACCAATTTGTTCCACGTGTGAACCAAAGAAACGCAAGACTGCCTACGTATGTATTATGTGCAAGGGGTACCAATTTGTTCCACGTGTGAACCAAAGAAACGCAAGACTGCCTACGTATGTATTATGTGCAAGGGGTACCAATTTGTTCCACGTGTGAACCAAAGAAACGCAAGACTGCCTACGTATGTATTATGTGCAAGGGGTACCAATTTGTTCCACGTGTGAACCAAAGAAACGCAAGACTGCCTACGTATGTATTATGTGCAAGGGGTACCAATTTGTTCCACGTGTGAACCAAAGAAACGCAAGACTGCCTACGTATGTATTATGTGCAAGGGGTACCAATTTGTTCCGAGTGTGTGAAAAAAATATGCTGCAACTGCCGCGAAAAATTGTGAATTTTTGGGGGCAGCTGGAATTTTGTTAATTTTATAATTAATGTCTAGGTTTTTCATTTAATCTTATAGTTAGAGTCCTAAGTTTGTAGAAATAAATTCAAAAAAGTTGATTTTTTAAGTTCCTTATCTATCAGATCTCATAATTTAAGATATATTTTGTGTTAAAATTACTAGTCTTAAAAGATTATATAATATCTCAAGATTTTATTATAGTTTATGTTATTTGAAAGTCTAAAATAAAAGTCTAAAGTAAAAAAAAAGTATAAACAAGTATCTTACCCATTTAAATGCTTTGTTAATACTTCAGAACCCGAGTTCAGGGTTGGTATTCATTAGCGGTCTCCATGACCGCACGCAGGTGGTTAAGTTACAAAAATTGGTGGTAGGTAGTTAAGGGATAATTAAAGTAATCAATATTATTTTAATGAAATAAATACATTATTTCAGAGATATTGGAACGTTATCTCATAACAATAGTCATCGTGAGTGACGTCACTTCATAGTAAATATTGTAAACTGCCAGACCAGTAAATCTGCTAAATTAAAAAGGTTTTCCGAGTATTTTAGCACAAAGTAAAAGAAATATGATTGAATAGAAACCTTCTTTTATAAATGCGAATAGTCACGTGACGTCATCCGGCAGCCATTTGCAACTGCAGCGTTTCCGAGCGAAAAACAAACAATATATATATAAGTAGATTTAAGGGCGATATAGTAAATATAGACCTCATAAAAAATCTAAAGTATTTTCCAGGAATTACGAGTAAACATAAACTTGTCTACTATATAGACTGTATATTGTCTGTATATAGTCAATAGAGTTCTATTGTCTGACACATCTATAGTAACTGAGGTATAATTAACTAAATTAAATTATCATCTCTCTATTCGATGTCGAATCACAATCTTACAAGTGGCTGAGGTCATGAAAATTTAAATTAATTATTGTGTTCTAGTCATGTCTAGTCATGTCTAGTCATGTCTAGATGTAGTAGTTAAATATAGCAAAAACTACGCTGGACCATTTAAGGATCAACCACACCGCATCGAACCACTCATACTCGTACTAGTACGGATAGACAATCACAATACGATATGAGGTAAACAAGTTGTAGGTATAATACAACTACGCTGGACCATTTAAGGATCAACCACACCGCATCGAACCACTCATACTCGTACTAGTACGGATAGACAATCACAATACGATATGAGGTAAACAAGTTGTAGGTATAATACAACTACGCTGGACCATTTAAGGATCAACCACACCGCATCGAACCACTCATACTCGTACTAGTACGGATAGACAATCACAATACGATATGAGGTAAACAAGTTGTAGGTATAATACAACTACGCTGGACCATTTAAGGATCAACCACACCGCATCGAACCACTCATACTCGTACTAGTACGGATAGACAATCACAATACGATATGAGGTAAACAAGTTGTAGGTATAATACAACTACGCTGGACCATTTAAGGATCAACCACACCGCATCGAACCACTCATACTCGTACTAGTACGGATAGACAATCACAATACGATATGAGGTAAACAAGTTGTAGGTATAATACAACTACGCTGGACCATTTAAGGATCAACCACACCGCATCGAACCACTCATACTCGTACTAGTACGGATAGACAATCACAATACGATATGAGGTAAACAAGTTGTAGGTATAATACAACTACGCTGGACCATTTAAGGATCAACCACACCGCATCGAACCACTCATACTCGTACTAGTACGGATAGACAATCACAATACGATATGAGGTAAACAAGTTGTAGGTATAATACAACTACGCTGGACCATTTAAGGATCAACCACACCGCATCGAACCACTCATACTCGTACTAGTACGGATAGACAATCACAATACGATATGAGGTAAACAAGTTGTAGGTATAATACAACTACGCTGGACCATTTAAGGATCAACCACACCGCATCGAACCACTCATACTCGTACTAGTACGGATAGACAATCACAATACGATATGAGGTAAACAAGTTGTAGGTATAATACAACTACGCTGGACCATTTAAGGATCAACCACACCGCATCGAACCACTCATACTCGTACTAGTACGGATAGACAATCACAATACGATATGAGGTAAACAAGTTGTAGGTATAATACAACTACGCTGGACCATTTAAGGATCAACCACACCGCATCGAACCACTCATACTCGTACTAGTACGGATAGACAATCACAATACGATATGAGGTAAACAAGTTGTAGGTATAATACAACTACGCTGGACCATTTAAGGATCAACCACACCGCATCGAACCACTCATACTCGTACTAGTACGGATAGACAATCACAATACGATATGAGGTAAACAAGTTGTAGGTATAATACAACTACGCTGGACCATTTAAGGATCAACCACACCGCATCGAACCACTCATACTCGTACTAGTACGGATAGACAATCACAATACGATATGAGGTAAACAAGTTGTAGGTATAATACAACTACGCTGGACCATTTAAGGATCAACCACACCGCATCGAACCACTCATACTCGTACTAGTACGGATAGACAATCACAATACGATATGAGGTAAACAAGTTGTAGGTATAATACAACTACGCTGGACCATTTAAGGATCAACCACACCGCATCGAACCACTCATACTCGTACTAGTACGGATAGACAATCACAATACGATATGAGGTAAACAAGTTGTAGGTATAATACAACTACGCTGGACCATTTAAGGATCAACCACACCGCATCGAACCACTCATACTCGTACTAGTACGGATAGACAATCACAATACGCTATGAGGTAAACAAGTTGTAGGTATAATACAACTACGCTGGACCATTTAAGGATCAACCACACCGCATCGAACCACTCATACTCGTACTAGTACGGATAGACAATCACAATACGATATGAGGTAAACAAGTTGTAGGTATAATAAAACTACGCTGGACCATTTAAGGATCAACCACACCGCATCGAACCACTCATACTCGTACTAGTACGGATAGACAATCACAATACGATATGAGGTAAACAAGTTGTAGGTATAATAAAACCTACAATCTGGCGCTCAATTGTCTCTGCCTACCCCGCAAGGGATCTGGCGTGAAGATATGTATGTATGTACAATCTGTGGCCCAAGTCTGCTCCTTTAACCGTCAACGTTAAAAGAAAATATGGTGAGTTATTTTATTTAGCTATTTGTTAGAAATGTGCGATCTTGGCGAGTAAAGCCGACCTATTTGTGTTTAGATTTTATACAAATATTGCAACAGTCTTATAGCTAGCGGTTGAAGTAAAAACTCTCTTTTCGTTTCTTAATAAGGTTTGTACTAAAAATGTAGCAGCTGGTCTCCATAAAGTGACGCTAAGAACTGTCCTTTAGTGACTCGTACTAGTGTCGACCTTATTGTCGCCCCTCTCGGTCACAGGGACCCCTGCCCCTAGTTCCTCCTGTCCCGACATTCTACCAACAACAATAAACAAAAAGTCCACATTTGACTTGATAGATTTGTTATTTTAGCCAATAATAATTGTGCTTAATCTAACAATAGTTGTGTAAAGTGTCACCTCACCAGATCTCTACCATAGAAGCTTGTATGATAAAAGTCCTTACCGATCCTTCTGATGTTGACATTATTATATATTCATGTAATTTCCAATGGAACATACGGGGTAATATATACGGGATGACTTTGTATGCTATTAAAAGTATCATCACGACCGTTTCCCTTTCGGGGTGGGCAGAAACCTCGCTTATAAATAAGCGGATTCACATTTAGCCAACTTTACTATAGGCTAATCATGACAAGTGGCAAGCTCGTCGATGTACCAAACTCGAGAAATGTCACAAATAAATTAAATAATAATTATCATAAATTTTATTCGAAGTTAATTAGAGTACATTAAATATAAATTAAAAGCTACCTAAATAATAAAATTAAAAATAAACTAAACTATAAATAAAAAATGTCCTTATATACATTAATAAATATTATTGTATCCCGACCAGGAATCGAACCCGGTACCTCCGAGTCTAAATCCACGGACTTAACCGCTGAGGCAGTTTGCTTTTATTCTATTGATAGAAAAAAACAACTTATCAACAACATTTTTCTTGAAAAGTTAATGGCCAAGATAAGGAAGGCCAAAACAAAAAATACTTCCCCTCCTCGGCAGTTATTTATACATGGAAATTAGGGTAGAGGAGGAAATGGGGTTTGGGAAGGGGCGCGGGGGAGGGGGAGGGGGAGGCGGGGAGGGGGGAGGGAGGGGTGATATAGTTTTTTGTTTTGACACCATTTGTACGCGAATATAGGACGACACAAACCAGAAACAAAACGTACTTACGTTGTAACCTATTCGTTAAACATGCCAAATGATAATTAGGCTTTCTGCAACCGGCCGTTAATTATTCTATTATATTTTACAATCATAATCCTAAATCCCAAGATTTAGGTAATTTATAGCCGCGGTATTAGCTATAGGACATCATTTTTTATAATCCAGTATCCGTTATCACACATGTTGTAATAATCAAACAAAAACAACGTAATCCTTAATAATATTATAAATGCGAAAGTAACTCAGTCTGTCTGTGTGTTACGCAATCACGCCTAAACTGCTGAACCTATTTAAGTTAAATCTGGTACAGAGATAGTCTACAGCCCGAGAAAGGACATAGGCTTCTTATTAATGCGAAAATAGGGCTGTAAGGATAGGACACAGGGGATAAAAGTTTGTATGGAAATTAAGTCAATTTAAAGCTAGAAGCTTGAAAATATTTTTTAGGCTTTTGATTAGATAAAAATAAATACGACATTCAAAGTTTGTAAAAAAAATACTATAGAAACTAACGTGATCTTCTTAATAATAAAACAAAGTTTGTTAGAACACTTCTAACTCGAGAACGGCTGGACATATTTTCATGGTTTATGTGTCTCCGTCCAGAATAGCAGAATAATTAATAATAACATTGGAAAATTGACGAAAAAAATAAATAAAAGGAAAAACATTTTCCCATACAAAATATTCGTGGGTTTCATAATAATATGTCGAGAACACAGGGAACCTGAACAATAATGTCTATCGTGATGTTCATATAAATATGGCGTCGGGCATGGTTGTGCCGAAGGGAACATTTGACGCCGACTAATGAGATATTTAAATAAACGAACAAATCATGTCAGACATGGTGGGGGATGTTGTCGATTGTCGAATACCTTTCAGTAGACAATGTTATGGACACTCAACAATTTCTCAACTCTTTAGAAATATCAGGAACTTTTCAATAAGTTGAGGCTGAAAGTTGTGCTCCAGTCCTAATAATGGAAACCTAGATGCGCCAAGTGTATGCAATGCTACGCGACTACCAACACATCTGGGACACAACATTAGAAAAGCTATAATCATGACTGGGATGGAAATACTAAAGACGTCTCGTGTATAAAAATGTACTTAAATAAGCTATTTGCAGTAAAATACTAATTGTATGTCACTATTGCACACGGACGAAGTCGTGGGCACACTTGAGACAATTTGTGACAAAGGTAAGAACTGTGACGGTAAGAACTGTGACGGTAAGAACTGTTACGGTAAGAACTGTGACGGTAAGAAACTATCCCAGTCCATGCCGTGTCCATATTTGAACAGTTTTTTTTTCCGTATGCTTATCTCACGGCCCGTCCTATTGTAATGACTACTTTCTCTTTGTGACGTCAGTTCCTCTCATTATTGACAGTACAGACTGCTATAAATAAAGAACCCTCATTAATCATGTTTATTTGGAGAAACACTAATTGTAGACGATTATAACGAATCTAAATCATTTATCGTTAGGCCAAGTTTAGTTACATTCTGTTTTATTAACCACAACCGTTAAATTGTCAAAATAGTGGATTCCGTTAGTTACCGTTAGATTTAGCCGACCATACCCGAGCTGGGACGTCAGTCGGGTAGTTACATCTTGCTCAAAGTCAAAACATCTTTATTCACGTAGCCTTATTACAGGCATTTGTGAAACGTTAGTATTAAAATTATTTAAGCAGCAAAGCAGTCCAAAGAGTAAGCTGTTAGCAGAAGACCAGCAGCTTAGCAGATTTCAATGCCCGATCGAACATACCATAGTGTTTGAAGACAATAGTTTTCAACCAGGGTGTTCTTTTAGTAATGTCGCTATGGAGAGAGATATGCTCGGGATTTCTCAAAAGGATAAAGTCCGAAACGTCGATATCCGTCAGAGAACATGGGCATGTACAATGTACACGTCGGGCGCAGAACCGTTCGGCGATGTAGACGGGTTCCGGAGTAGAGACCGCATACTGAAAGACGCAGACTGGGACGACCCACCGCCAGAAGACCCGAGTAATAGAGGTATATATAGAGGCTTGGGGGAGGCCCACACCCAGCAGTGGAGAGACACAGGCCGGTGATCACGATCATGATGACTGAAATTACAATAAAACACATTGAGAGTGTCCGTTCGTTAAATAATTCATTTAACGTATATATAGTAAGAACTAAAACTAGAACAAGTTTGAAGGTTGGTGTCACACGATAGTTAGGAATATGTACAATTAGAGAGGACATGTGAGCCGACTACGGCTGAGTTGGTTCATAATGAAGCCTCTGTTATTGTAACGATTAAAGTTAAAAATGGCGTCGGATGTAACAAATTTATTTTAAAAGACAGCCGTTACAGAGACTTTTGGTGTCATCTTTAGAGAATCGATCAGATCGGAAGAACATAAAGTTTCACCACCGCTCTCGTGAGAACAGCTCGTTAAGCGAGAGGTCCCGGTTCCTCTAATACCAACTTGTGGAATTATTCGTCAGCATGGTGAGCGATGGTTTAGTTCCGGAAGGTCTCCCTCAGCAGTGCTGGTCTCGGGATCTGCACATTGTCTTGTTTAGGAATGTACAGTTATGATGATTTAATACTATGACAATAAAAAATGACTAAGATTGAATTATTCATTAGTTATTGATTGACCGCGATCATCAGGTTTCTGATTGCGGGAAAGCAATATATTGTAATAATTATGATTGTTATTAAAAATGACTAAGATTGAATTATTCATTAGTTATTGATTGACCGCGATTGGTTTCTGATTGCGGGAAAGCAATATATTGTAATAATTATGATTGTTATTAAAAATGACTCAAACCGAGTGATATTTATTTGCTTGGTTGTTTATGAATAATGCTTCTCTGTGGGGCAGCTCCTCAGTACAGTATGACGGACGTGTTCCCAAGCGAAGTGCTCGGAAACCACACGTGACACCGCGCTCATCTGAAGGTAAACGGAATCAACTGACGCCGGCCACTGACGATCGATATCAGTCCCTACGGTCTCGGAATGGTTTACGGCTAATAATTTGGTTTTGAATTCTAATAAGACAAAATGCCTTAAGTTTTCATTACCTAACGTGCCAAAAATCGACTGCAGTGTGATGTTGGGCGGTTCTGCTCTTGAATTTGTTGAATCCACTGTATTCTTGGGCATCACAGTTGATCCCAAACTGCAGTGGGGAGCTCACATTAATACCTTATGCAATAGGTTGAGCTCAGCTGCATATGCTGTCAGAAAGATTAGGCAGCTGACTGATGTGGCAACAGCAAGACTAGTATACTTCGCCTACTTCCACAGCATTATGACTTATGGTCTCATAATGTGGGGCTCAGCGGCAGATTTAGACTCTATTTTTATTCTCCAGAAAAGAGCCATTCGAGCAA
The DNA here is from genome assembly GCA_910589645.1 of Tinea semifulvella. Lineage (NCBI taxonomy): Eukaryota > Metazoa > Arthropoda > Insecta > Lepidoptera > Tineidae > Tinea > Tinea semifulvella. Next base: position 8,537,111 of record OU342626.1, read on the forward strand.
TTTATGGCCTGAAATATCGAGACTCGCTCAGAAGCATATTTCCTGACATTGATATAATGACATTGCCTTCACAATATATATTTGAAAATATTCTATATGTAAGGAATAATTTAAAGTTATTTAAAAAAATGGAGACATGCAGTCTCGCAAATTAAGAAATGCTGACAAGCTTTATATTCCTAAATTTAGGCTTCAAAAAACAAATAAAAGTTTTGTGATTAATAGTATTAGACTATATAATAAATTACCAAAACCTGTAACAGAATTAGGGGAAACAAAATTTAAGAGTAGTATTAAGAAAATTCTAATTGCAAAAGCATATTATAAAATTAATGATTTTATTAATGACAAAGATGTGTGGAATATTGCCGCTCTGCAAAGATTAGAGAATTAGTTAATAGCACATTAGGTTCTTTTTTAATAATCTGTTTTTATTTTTGATTTATAAATATTTTGAATGTAACAATTAGTTACTAATACATTATTGACTAATTAGTAAATACTGTTTATTGTGATACAGTAATATTTTTTATTACCTTATTATTATAATATAATTATTTTTTATGTAACATTTAGTTACTATTTTGTATTTATTATTTTATTAACTAATATATAAGTTTGTTAACGGAATTGCACGGCAACATTTGGGTACTTAGGAAGTAATTGTTATGTTTAGCTTGTGTGTGTCTCGAAGGTCATTCTTAGTGTTCAGGTTCTCATGGTGTGGCGTGTCCGGTGGTCGCCCCTTCCTTAGAAGGTCATTGCAGTGGTGGCACGTGTGTCGGGTCCCGGTCCGCACCCTAAGGGCCTGGTTGAGCGGGGGGATGGCTGGCACATGCGTTATGTCCGTGATCGGGTGCTGCTGTGGGGGCCTGGGACCTCTGCCGAACACGTTCAATTTATTGTTCTTAAATTAACAGAGGTTTTTGCGTTTTATCGACTTTCGGGTTGCACATAGGCATGTAGTCTACCTTAATTCTGACTTGCCTGGTGGGTTACTGCTGTACCAGGTATTGTTTTCTCATAGGTACTGATAACTAAATTTAAAAGGTTATTAATTGATCGTTGTGGTGCAGTTCTATATATGTTTTATTTTGTAAATCTGATATAGCTGAGTTTTCCTTGCAGATTCCTTTCTCAGTCAGATTAAACATTAACAGGTCACTGGAATTTGCTAAGCTGCTGGTCTTCTGCTAACAGCTTACTTATTGGACCACTTTGCTGCTTAGTCTTCTACTAGCAGGAGTAGAATCATTCAAAATAATTAAATTAATGACGTTTCATAAATGCCTGTAATAGGTTTACGTGAATAAAGATATTTTGACTTTGACTTTGACTTTTGACTTACCACTATGCCGGCTTAACAAGAACCTTTTGCCTTCCACAAAGGGATAGTGCCAACATTTGCATGTCAAAATAATCGTGTCAATGTGAAATTAATCCTGCGATATAAATAATGATATCGCCGCGGCCGCACAGTCCGTTGGCCGCACGCAACACTCACCTACTTCTGTATTCACTTGTCTTATACCTTCAACCTAACTAAGGAATGGGGGAACATTTCGTTTGAAATCTTTAGGGTGACTGGAGTCGTATAGTTAAACAATATTGTTGGAGGTTGGAGCTCTAAAGGTTCAATTACATGAATTTGTTTATTGCTGCTCGTTAATCCGGGATAATACTACTAAATGGTACCTATCGTGTTCGATAGCCGAGCTTAGAGCAAAATTTGTTCGTGTGAATATCAACTCTAATAGCGAATTTATTTTGTTTATTCATTTCAAGCACACGTTTTATTTCAAGAAACAATAATACTTACTATTAATATAAGCTACCTAATTAATAATAATAATAATAATGCTGATCCTTAGAGATCCTTTGAGCAATGGTAAGACATTAAATGTCGGTACAGCTTACATACCTCCACCGGTCCAGCAACAACATCTAAACGTGTTTCTTCAAAATATCTCGCAACTTGTACATAATAAAATGGCAAAAAATTCGCATGTATTATTAATTGGCGATTTTAATTTGGGAAACATAAAGTGGGTTTACGATGACAATCAGTGCGCCATGCTCCCCGTGCACTCGGGTAGCATTATTGAAAATCTTTTTGTTGATAGTATGGCGTTTTGTAATCTATTTCAGTGCAACGCAGTTCTCAATTCTAACAACCGTGTACTGGATCTAGTATTTGCAAGTGATCCTAAAAGTATTATAGTTGAAAAAGCTGCATTACCGATAATTCCCATTGACATACACCATCCAGCTTTGGATATACGTTTGAGCCTAAAAAAGTGTAATCCTATAAAGCAACGGCGAACTGAAATCATAAACTATCACATGTGTAATTATAATTTGGTGAATGAGATTCTATCTAAAATAGACTGGAATCAGGAATTAAGTAATACTAACGTTGACGACATGGTTCAAAAATTCTACGATATAGTGTTGCCTATCATAAAGGAGAATGCACCCAAACGAAGGACACGTGACGAAAGATTTCCAATCTGGTACAGCACGTCTTTGATCAAGGCACTCAAGGAGAAGGCCAAGTATCATACGAAATTTAAGAAGTACGGTAATCATTTGGATAAATTGACATTTAATTTGTTAAGAACACGTTGTGACAAGATGATCAAGGGGTGTTACAATAAATTTAAATACCATGCTTTCGATCACCTAAAGTTGAATCCGAAATACTTTTGGAAATTTATAAAGGACCAAAGAAGAAGCAACTCGTTAATACCGAGTGAAATGTCATTAAATGATAGGGTAGCACGAGGCGGCCAGGAGGTATGCGAACTTTTTATTGAACAGTTTCAGTCAGTCTATCGTGAGCCCAAACCAACGAGTGAAGTGTCATTAAATGATAGGGTAGCACGAGGCGGCCAGGAGGTATGCGAACTTTTTATTGAACAGTTTCAGTCAGTCTATCGTGAGCCCAAACCAACGATAGCACGTCACTTTAAAACAAATAAAAGTTGTATACTCGACGACACTTTTGGTTCGATGAAGTTTTTAGAGCAGGACATATATCGGTGTTTGTCCACCATTGATCATACAAAGGGTGCTGGACCAGACTCCATACCGCCTATCGTACTCAAGAACTGTTCCAGCACGCTGTCTTTACCACTGACTAAAATTTACAATGCTTCTCTTGAAGCTGGTGTCTTTCCTAAGGAATGGAAGCAAGCTTTTATAACTCCTATTCACAAAGCTGGTGCCCGGGACGATGTCAGAAATTATCGACCTGTTTCGATCCTTTCCGCTTTAGGCAAAATTTTGGAATCCCTGGTGCAGTCTAGGCTGAGATCCTATGTCAAGCACACCATCGTTTCAGATCAGCATGGATTTCTCCCCCGAAAGTCAACTGCAACTAACTTAGTCAGTTACATCTCGGATGTCGCCGAGGCGCTGGATGCAAACCAGGAAGTGCATGTGGTGTATACAGACTTTAGGAAAGCATTTGATTTAGTTGATCACGACATACTGCTGCTAAAACTTATGCACCTAGGTATTCATGGCACGTTGTTGCGATGGTGTGAGTCATATCTGAGTAGGAGATCTCAGCTTGTGGCTTTAAAGGGCTATAAATCAGAGGTTAAATTCATTCCATCCGGTGTACCACAAGGATCTCATCTGGGGCCTCTTTTCTTCTTGGTTTTTATTAATGATTTGGCTGACTCAATAAGTTCCAAATTTAAGTTGTACGCAGATGACCTAAAATTGTATCGCATTGTAAATGGAGTGGAAGACACACTAAAACTGCAGGAAGATGTAGACAATGTCCTTCGTTGGTGCGAAAATAATAATATGTCACTAAATATTGACAAATGTTTTTATATGCAGTTTACTAGGAAAAGACATCCCATGAATGCCAAATATATGATTGCGGATTATAATCTGGCAAGGGTTGAGACAATTAGAGATCTGGGAGTGGTCGTCGACACTGCTCTAAACTTTAGATGTCAGATGGACACTATTATTAAAAAAACCTCACAGCTGTCTGGTTTTGTAGTACGACAAATGAAAATTTTCAAGCAGCCAAGCCTAACTATTATAATTTATAATTCCTTAATACGCAGTATATTAGAATACTGTAGTACAGTGTGGAATCCCTCGTACCAGATTCACTCTGAAAGAATAGAGCGGGTTCAAAAGCGCTTTCTCTATCACCTTGCTTTCTCTGACGGAAGATGTCGTAGTCTGGACTCCTATCAGAAAAGACTTAGGCACTATGAAATTTTACCTTTACACCGAAGGAGACAGATCCTTGATTTAGTATATTTATTTAAACTATTGAATGGTTATATTGACTCACCAGAAATGCTGAAGCGTATTAAGTTAATAGTGCCTAGGCAAAATAGTCGTCTCCACAATTATAGACCTTTTCATTTGCCTCGTACCAATACAAATTTAGGGCGTCACTCCCCAATTAACCGATTATGTGCATTCGCTAATTCGTTTCGCAGTGACATAGACATGTTTGCTGATTCGGTAGCCTCGATTAAGAGAGTATTGAGGGATAAATATAGTGTATAGATTCCAGTTGTTCAATCATATTTCTTGTTATTTTGTTTTGCTTTTATATATATATTTTTGTAAATAGTAGTATAGTCATAGTATAAAATTTAATATTTATTTTCTTCATTTTTATAATTTTGTGTTGTTTTTTTTTTTTTATTTGGATATCTTTTTGGTTTATTTAATGTTTAATTTAATCATTAATTGTCTTTGTCTTTATGAATTTAAATTGAATATCAGTGTTAGGTTTACTATTAATAGGTTGCATTCATTTCATGCTTATGTATAATTTTATTTGTTAATTTTAAGAATGTAACCAGTTTGTAAACTAATTAAAAAAAAAAAAATATATATTTTATTATAATAATACAAAATTTGAAAAACATATAAATAAAAAAGATAGTTTCCTTTAGTTAAAGGATTTCTTTATACATACGCGAGAAACAGTACGGAATACAAAGTCGCATACATCGAGTTTGAAATGAGATGTCAAGTTTGTCTCCCAGAGGTGACAGGATGAATCCGGTCAAGTTTGTCTCCCAGAGGTGACAGGATGAATCCGGTCAATTCGGCCAAAATTCATTATTTTTCGACGCTCGACTCTATCAAAAAAATAATTTAAGAACTGGCCGATATTGCCGCGAGTGGCTTCAAGAACTGGTTCTGTGGTCTAGTGACGATCGCAGATTCAGACGCGGAGGCACCGGGTTCGATTTCTGGTCGGGACACATTCATTTATTTATTATATGTATTTCTAAAGTTTGGTTCGCTAGAGACATCGACGAGCTTAGTAAAGGTGACTAAATGTGAATAGGCTTCTTTGAAAAGGGTGGTTCTGTCTCCTAATGATATTTTTCTATTTTATATTGTTGACATTTAGTGTAGAAGGTATGGATTTTTGACAACGAAGTTGTGTGGATGGTGTTGTCCTATTGATCGACATTCCCAGTTCAATAGTCTGTTTAGTGTTTCTCGTCGTCGTGGTGTCTGCACAAACAGAATCTTAATGTCTACCTCCGAGCATAACATTATGACGACAATAGCCAAACTATTTGCTCGACAACAGAAGCGATCCTCTTTTACATAATTCTCTTCTTTTTTATCCCTGACGAAGAGTTAAAATCTATATAATATATATATTCTGAAACACTATATAAATGTGTCTGCCCAAGTCCGTGGATTTCGTCCTGTATTCTGAGACGGGTTCCTAACTTAGTTAGCTTCGCCACTCAATTATTCCTTGCAGCTGTCAAACGGTCAGATTATAAGAATACATATATAATTTGTTCATAGGTAGATCTATGTCCGTAGTGTCAGATCTATTTCCGTAGTGTCAGATCTATGTCCGTAGTGTCAGTCGTCGTCTACTCCATCGGTCATCGGTTCGGCGACAGAGGTGACATTTCCTTTTTTTGAAGGCTATGTCGGTAACTTTAATGTCTACGTTTCGGACTCTATCCATCAGAGAAGTACCGAGCATAGCTCTCTCCATAACTCGCTGAGCGACCTTAAATTTCGTTAAAGAGCGACGAAATTGTAACACAGAATGATTTATCTAATAATGCACACCTAACTTGGAGGATATTTACAAAAAAAATGTCAAATAAGATTTCTTTTAGCATAAACACTATTGTCGTTTGTGTGAACCTGATAGAAAATGTATTGTTTTAACATTGTTGTTGTTTCCCGAGAGTGCGTGTTGTTGTGGGAAATAGGTGTGTCTAATGGGAGCAGCCGACCGGCACCGATACTGTCGACCATTGTGTTACCATTGTGGGTCGCTGCAACTATTGTCAGCATGTGCTTGTTTAGGAACATTAGCTAAATCATATCGAAGTGACGCGGAGGGGAGCACTTCCAGACTTACATTTTGATATCTACCTCTCTCTGTTGCAGAAGCGTTGAGTCATACAATACATATCTGGAAGATCACACGTTTCGCAAGGTCAAGCGTTGTGCTATTAAAAAAAATATGTTATAGACAAGTTTTGTAGTAGTTTTAGATTTGTGACATTTTCCTCATTGTGTATCTACGGCTGAGTCAACTTGATGTTGTCCAAAAAGCCTGTTCTGTTATATACCTACCTACCTACTTCAATAAACAAAACATCAACTATCCTTTACGTTACCCACATTAATTCGATAACAGGGATTAGCGAAATTAACTAAATATATAACTCTAATACATCTGATTAATTCCGATTCTTTGCATCAAGTTATCTGTATTAAATTAACTTGTCATTAAACTAAGATAATCCCGCTTATCTGCTTCCAAGTAATCCTGATATCCTAATCTCTCTTTTTTAAAACGACATGTGACATTACGTCGTCGTCTTGTTAATAAGCGGTACACAATAATACTATAATAGCAGAATGGGATAGATTCACAGATATCCTTTATTATAAATTTAAATTTAAAAGGTTAATAATTGATCGTTGTGGTGCAGTTCTGTATATGTTTTTATTTTGTAAATCTGATATAGCTGAGTTTTCCTTGCAGATTCCTTTCTCAGTCAGATTAAACATTAACAGGTCACTGGAATTTGCTAAGCTGCTGGTCTTCTGCTAACAGCTTACTTATTGGACCACTTTGCTGCTTAGTCTTCTACTAGCAGGAGTAGAATCATTCAAAATAATTAAATTAATGACGTTTCATAAATGCCTGTAATAGGTTTACGTGAATAAAGATATTTTGACTTTGACTTGACTTTGACTTTGATCCGTAATAGATAGGGTTGAAGCAAATGTCATAGAGCATACTGGGAGAGCTGGGATGGGTGTGACGTCATATTTTTTTTATTCGCCCGATTAAAGAACAAGCCTACATTGTAGACCTAAACGCACGTGTAGCAACTAAACCGGGCAATCAAGAATTGAGAAATTGCGATGTTTGAGAATATTTGGGGCTGGTAGATCGCAAAGAGTTTGCAATGTAATTTAAGTAAATTAACTTAACGCTAAGAGAGGCCAACAACTCTAGAACATGATTTTGTACCCACGGAGACAAGGTGTCATATCTTTTTAAACCTATTTTTTTTTTCTAACAAATAATATACCATATCGCCACACGAACCATATCGCCACACGAACCATATCGCCACACGAACCATATCGCCACACGAACCATATAGCCACACGAACCATATAGCCACACGAACCATATCGCCACACGAACCATATAGCCACACGAACCATATAGCCACACGAACCATATCGCCACACGAACCATATCGCCACACGAACCATATCGCCACACAAACCATATCGCCACACGAACCATATCGCCACACGAACCATATCGCCACACGAACCATATAGCCACACGAACCATATAGCCACACGAACCATATCGCCACACGAACCATATAGCCACACGAACCATATCGCCACACGAACCATATAGCCACACGAACCATATCGCCACACGAACCATATAGCCACACGAACCATATAGCCACACGAACCATATAGCCACACGAACCATATAGCCACACGAACCATATCGCCACACGAACCAGGTGAGCGAAGCTACTTTAACCAGATACTTTTTACCTTTTAATCTTAACCACAAAAGACAAACATGAAGAGCATGAATACAGAGCGCACGCGATGACTCTGAAACTGGCTAACTTCGGGCGATTTGTACATCCCTCCAGTGGCATGAAGTGGTATACTAATAAACGATTGGTCTCCTGGAAAGGGAAGGGTAAGTACGAAAATTCAATGCAAGCCCTTCTCGATCCGGAGCCGCATCAGACTGCAAAGGAAATTATAATTTGAACATCATTATAGGATTCCAGATGAACTAACTGTATCAGACTATCGGCCAGACATCTTTGCTCTTCCAAAAAATCAATGCCCCACTTTCTGAAACACTTGGGCCTAAGCCGTCAATACATCTTCTTCCAAGACGGCATTAACGAAATCATACAGTAGGTACCTATTTGGTTGGTTAGGAGAGGAGCAGAATAGTGGATGGTTAGCGTCTTATTGCGCAATAAAATAAAAAACAACCAGGCTATGGTCGGTCACAAGCACGAGACACAGAATCAACCACACAAGATGAACCCGGCACCCGCTCGGTCAATCCATGGATTCGATTGCTTAGAAATATGTGTACCTTTATTATATACTTACAATATATTATTGACTATATTAATATTATTATTTTTTTAATAAATTTTGATAATATTTTAGGTAACAGTCTGAACCAACCAGTAAAATTTTAAATGTAGTGGTTTTTCGACAATCCACAATCTCATGTGGAATTTCATCAGCCCGAATGCCCGAATCCTGACACGTAACAGTCTGACTCGTCGCTGAATATGATTGAAGAAATCGTCATTAATTCGGTGAATGAGATCTTATGCTGTGATAAGATTAGTTAGTGCGTACATTGCTGCTATATTGTGCATGGACGTGCTCTGCTCAGCCATATTAACCCTGGGATTTGTATATTTCATTATAAATTGCGTGTTCCAGGTTAAGTAAACACAAGTCTGGTACAAAAAAACACGTAATGTACACTTAAAATACAGAAGACGAGAAAAATAACTTTACCTCTTTACTATGAGAGAATAGAAGTGGTGTCCCGTCCCGCTCGCCGTCAGTGTGTCGCCGGTCGCCGGACAGAGTGTTTGTGTCGTCCACGTTCTCTTCCAGTTTCCGAGATGGCTCGCGTCGCAGCTTTTGCTCTCAGCTTTGCACTTTTCCTCGCCGCTGTCGATTTCGGTATGTATTTAAAAAAAACATTTTTTGTTAAATAAATGAACCAAAACTTTACTAGTAAGTACTTACATAGTTAATATCTAATTTGTAGGTATAAATTTTTTTTTTTTTTTTTTGCAGTCCTATGTCTACTGTATACGCAAGTGGTCATTGACCGTTGACCGCACTTATTGCAATTTTTTAATGAGTTCCGACCTGACACAGACTCAATTGTCTTACGCCTCGATTTTTTATAATTTATCCCAACTTTCCCACGTAATGGTTTAACTGAATGATCGACGAGCTTGCCACTTGTCATGATTGGCCTATTGCAAAGTTGGCTAGGGACACGGTCGTGATGTTACTTTTTGAATGTTCAAACTTACAATAATTTAACCTAAGACAAAGTCCAAGAACTAAGGGTCCGTAATTCTGTGCCTTACCCATGCAAATTAGTGTATGGTAAATATGCTGCGACCCCTTACGAACTCTGGATCGCTCTGGCTCCGTCAATAAAAACGAAAGCATAACTTGTAATGGTGTTTTAGACAAGTTGATAACTCTATTTTACGTTCAACGTTCTTTATCTACTCAATGAAAAAGTAATAGAGGTTTAAATATGTGGAGAACGAAAAACCTATCGAACCTGTATGAGTGTCCAATCCAGTCCACGCAGGAGTCCGCGACAACAGATGATGTCATCAGAGAAGTAACTTTAGCTACTTGTAATTATTTATTACTACTCATATTAGACAGAAGTAGGTAGGTACATCGAATTCTATCACAAACCAGGACCCGTTTTCATTCACTGTAGAACGTTGTTTGTGTCGATATACAAATATTATAGGTACGAGTACCTAGCACGTAAACGTTTAAATTGAATTTACCATCTGATCGTCTGTCGATATCTATGTGACGACGTGAAGACTTTCTCGTTCGAAAGGTTTCTTATAAAGGTATTTAGTATAGTAAGTTCAGCTGCCTTCACGTTGGTGGGAGTATTGTTAGAGATTTTACAGCTGCAAGCTGGCTGACTCATGTAATGAAATCATTTCAATTACCTAAATTACAGAAGAGGTTATAAGGTCCCAACCAAACCTCTGGAAGTGTTGGCATCTAAAGTATTTTTTTGGATAATTACCTATAGTGAAGCGGTGAAGTCAGTGAATATAGACGCGGTTGTACCGGGTTCGATTCCTGGTTGGGACGCAATAATTTAATTTATTTGTGATATTTCTTGAGTTTGGTAGCTACGCTATAGACACTGACGAGGGCCTATAGTAGAGTTATAAATGTGAATTAAGTTAAATTCTTTAGAAAGTGTGGATTCTGTCCGCCCCGAAAGGGTTATGGGCGATACTTTACTTTTTTATGTAAAAAAATATATCCGAAAGAAATCCAAGTGTTGGTATTATTAGTGAAACCAGGAGTCAGGACCGACAGCTTCCGAGGTACAGAAATGGTAGTGTTATAGGTAATTAGGCAGAGGAAAATGAGCCGAGATGATCCGGAGTACCTCTTGTTGACTGTACAGATGACTAATCTTTGGATTACTACAAACATTTAATGAGCCCAAAGTCATAAATAACAACTTAATAACCAAGTTATTTAGTGACTTAGATTATCTTACGGGCAAACTGGTATACTGAGGTTAGAATATATTGTTTTAGCGGCGGTTTACTAGAAGGGTGGTGCTCCACTTGTTATAACTCTGTCGTTCAATCTACAGGTCGTCGTTCGAATCCCGACGTTTTCCTGAGAAATACACTTTTATTACGTATTTTTCCCATATATAGATTTACAGCAATCCACCGTTCTCGTGACTAGGAGAGCACATTAAGGCAGAGATCCACTAATACCGTCTTGTGTGTTTAAAAATACTTATTAAAAAACCTGACGCCAGCAACTCTATAATTTTTCAGAAGCTGTCATAGTAATGGTATTAGTTTAGGTCAATATTAATTTGTATGAGAAGCTATGTTGAGGAATTTAAAGTTTTTGGTGAACGAGTTGTCGTGAATGTGGAGAATAAATATGTTACCATTGTGGTGGGTTGGCGCCGCGCCAGGATCCATCCAGTTAGGAGAACTACATACTACATTCAGATAACACTTTTGATTTGAGTAACCCACTACACTACATAACCTATATGAATCCTCACCACTATGCCGTTAATAATATGCTATTTGACAGTTCCCTTGAAGGAGTCCAGGTTACAGGAATGGGGGAAACACATTGACAGTTTACATCACACATTACTTCGAGCGAAGTGTAAAAAAGCATCTTGTTAGGCCGGCATAGTGGTATTGACTGCTGTCGGTCGTTACCAAAGTGTGGGCTCGGTGTCATATCATATAAGTTAGTAGGGGTTTAGTTTTGTCCTGATGTCTCCGCGGAGTGTCTCCACCAGCCGGAACATTAGGTTCGCTTGGTATTTGTCCTGATGTCTCCGCGGAGTGTCTCCACCAGCCGGAACATTAGGTTCGCTTGGTATTTGTCCTGATGTCTCCGCGGAGTGTCTCCACCAGCCGGAACATTAGGTTCGCTTGGTATTTGTCCTGATGTCTCCGCGGAGTGTCTCCACCAGCCGGAACATTAGGTTCGCTTGGTATTTGTCCTGATGTCTCCGCGGAGTGTCTCCACCAGCCGGAACATTAGGTTCGCTTGGTATTTGTCCTGATGTCTCCGCGGAGTGTCTCCACCAGCCGGAACATTAGGTTCGCTTGGTATTTGTCCTGATGTCTCCGCGGAGTGTCTCCACCAGCCGGAACATTAGGTTCGCTTGGTATTTGTCCTGATGTCTCCGCGGAGTGTCTCCACCAGCCGGAACATTAGGTTCGCTTGGTATTTGTCCTGATGTCTCCGCGGAGTGTCTCCACCAGCCGGAACATTAGGTTCGCTTGGTATTTGTCCTGATGTCTCCGCGGAGTGTCTCCACCAGCCGGAACATTAGGTTCGCTTGGTATTTGTCCTGATGTCTCCGCGGAGTGTCTCCACCAGCCGGAACATTAGGTTCGCTTGGTATTTGTCCTGATGTCTCCGCGGAGTGTCTCCACCAGCCGGAACATTAGGTTCGCTTGGTATTTGTCCTGATGTCTCCGCGGAGTGTCTCCACCAGCCGGAACATTAGGTTCGCTTGGTATTTGTCCTGATGTCTCCGCGGAGTGTCTCCACCAGCCGGAACATTAGGTTCGCTTGGTATTTGTCCTGATGTCTCCGCGGAGTGTCTCCACCAGCCGGAACATTAGGTTCGCTTGGTATTTGTCCTGATGTCTCCGCGGAGTGTCTCCACCAGCCGGAACATTAGGTTCGCTTGGTATTTGTCCTGATGTCTCCGCGGAGTGTCTCCACCAGCCGGAACATTAGGTTCGCTTGGTATTTGACCGTCACAACAACTTTTTGTACCTACTTATTTTTTGCGAAAATGTAACGATCAGCATCGTCACTTGTGTGTGACTTAGGGTAAAAATACTAACGAAAATTGCTACGTCAGTATCGTGTCAGTTTCCCGGAGCTCCGTCAGTCGGGTGCGCGGGGACATGTCAGAACTGACCCACATTCACTTGTGTCCGGAATAGCGCGTGTCGCAAGTTTCACAACACGTCATCAAAACATAATGTTTATGTACTTCAGACCGAGACCAAATGCACAAAACACTATATAAGCAGCACCTTCAGCTTGTCTGTGATGTTGTTTAGTCAAGGCGTAGTTCCTTAAATAAAAAGGCATGTATGGAAAGGAATAAAGTGAAAGAGGTATGCGATATCCGTGACGATATGCAGTTTACGATATCGCATTGGAATTGTAGACGCTGCATCAGAATATCGATAACTGCCACATATAGTGGTTATACCTACCTCGCCCTCACACTTTTCTCGGAGTCAGGGAAAGAACAAATAAATAAATGTATTTAATAAGTTAAAATAATGATTTGAGAGAGCCCTCCAGACGGCACTATTTATGACTTTTACATATATTATCGAAAAAGTGATGCCATTTTTATAAAACGACTACCGTTTTGGAAATTATAACCAACGTCTACACTTTCCCCATATCTACATTTACCCCAACGTCTACACTTTCCCCATATCTACATTTACCCCAACGTCTACACTTTCCCCATATCTACATTTACCCCAACGTCTACACTTTCCCCATATCTACATTTACCCCAACATCTACACTTTCCCCATATCTACATTTACCCCAACGTCTACACTTTCCCCATATCTACATTTACCCCAACATCTACATTTTCCCCATATCTACATTTACCCCAACGTCTACACTTTCCCCATATCTACATTTACCCCAACGTCTACACTTTCCCCATATCTACATTTACCCCCAACATCTACACTTTCCCCATATCTACATTTACCCCAACGTCTACACTTTCCCCATATCTACATTTACCCCAACATTGCGTGTATGAGTTACGTATTTAGAACAACATCATTGTATTGTCGTCATTGTTGGAGGTGTACGGACCGTAACGAGTTCTGCGATGATGTGACGCGGACTGCCGCACTCGGAGTGTGTCACGGTGAAGCCCCGAAGGGCCTCACTTGTCTGTACTAACCTAACTAACCATCTCAACTAACAACTAGTTATTTGACTCACTGGATATAACTTACACGAAATCAATTGGACACCACTTTGTCAAAGTTTGCTCATTGTTTTTAAGAAAAAAAAGTTAAAGTTAAATATATATACATAAGTATGAAAATAACTCCAAAATGTCCGTAAATTTATTTCCTAGAAAGTTGATAGACTACATTACTTTAAAAAAATCCCCTCAGACTTGAAAATCATACATAATTTGGATTGTGCGAGCGAGAGGTATGCAACATCGTTAATAATTAACAACTAACTTTTGTGGTTATGAATTTCAACATTTATGGTTTGAAACGAATGTCAACAATCGTACTTCAGTGAGCCACCACAGAGAGAAGAAAGAAGGTTTGTTATTGTCTATTCTGCGATCCCCAGAGGAGGTGCCCTTGACTGCGACCTGCCGACCTTCAACCTTTAGTCTATTCATATCGGAAGGGCTGACGACTTCAGTTTGGGTATCTTCATTGGATATGCTAATAGTGTTATCGTCAATTCCGGAGGAAGTCAGGACGCGACGAAGGTCGTATTTCTTTACGTTTAGAGAAGGGAAGTGGGAAGGGATATCGAGTGAGTTCGTATCGACACATTGGAGATCTCTGTTAACAATGCTCTCCTCTCTCGCAGCCAAATCGCAGTAAATGTTATTAACTCAACTGCGTCACTCCATTTTAATTCTTGACTTCATATATTTGTTTTTTATAATATTTTTTCATTTCAATACATTTATTGTTGTTTCGATTGAACGTATTTTATTCACAATAACCACGTTCTGCCACGACCTTATAACCTTATATAGAGTCGTTTCCGAGACTCCCTCATACATAGTTACTGCAAGTGGAGTCACATTAGGGAAACAGAGGCAATCTATTATATCTCAAATGGATCGAAATGTCACAACGTGGCGTAGAAATATTCAAATAAAGCGGCATATATGGCAATCCATGCTAATATTATAAATGGAGCTTTGTCTGTATGTTTGTCTCGCCTTCACACTATACTACTGAACCGATAAATAAAAAAAAAAAATTTAAGATAGTACCCTCCCTTGGAACCTGGGACCATCTGCATCGTGTCAACTAGAGTAGTATGTTTGATATTTCGCTCGTCAAATATTTTATATATATACAAATAATTATAGTAAGAATATATTTTGGCAAACGTTAGGAACATTACGGAGTTTCGGAACTTCTTCTCTGGAGATACCAAATCACGTATAATGTCAAGTTTATGGAAAACTTATGACAATGGAGAGACAACACTGTGTCTTTAAGTACAGGAAAACTGCGATTTAGATAATAAACAGAACCTCGACAACCTATTCTGTTTCTTTTTAGCGAAACCGCTACATTGACCAAAGGTGATTTCTTTATTTACTGATATTTTTCACGTTACATATGCGCGAGTTTAGAATGAGCTTACGTTAAAATTACAAAATTTCTATAAATAACAACTTTATAGTATTCTATAGTTAACATACGGCAAGCAACTACCAGAACATTATTCAAAAAACTGGTGTTTTCACACTTTCTAAATAGCTCCACACAGTGTTAGTAAGTAGTATATATGTATGTTTATGTATATTAATATATATGTATTAGTATTTAGTGTATCGATATTATAATATTTATTCCATATATATTGTAAGTAAGAATATATTAAATTACTGTTAATTTAAATAGTTATTTATTTCTCTTATTATCTTTATGATTGCACCTACATTTGATCAAATTTGTCCCCAAGGTTTGGCTGTCAGAGAATGTCTTCGGGCATTAAGTCTGCCTTTGTACTTTGTGCAATAAAGTTTATAAATAAATAAATAAATAGTATTTAGTTGACATCTATTTGATAAATATTCCTTTACCGAAACAACGTTGACGTCTAAAGAAACAGACTTTAGCTTCAGGTAACCTTCGCGACACTCAATTATAAGATCCTAAAAAGTCGCAGCACGTTCTGTGAGGTAACCACTTTGTTGTCATTATTGTTGTTATGAGTCACAATGTTTGTGTCACATACTCCAGCTCCATTACAAAACTTTAAATACATTTATTGTTACGATTTTTTATTTATTTAAGTAAATTATCTTTATGTTGAGGTTTACATACAACAATATTCGTATATCTAGTCAGCCTGTCGAACGACAACGCGTCTTTTTGTTCCAGTCTCCCATGGATGATGGATGATATATGCATAGCCATAGGGAAGGCAAACGGTCTGCCCCAGTCCCCAACAGACAAGTCTTCATAATATATCTTTCTCGTCAGTTAATGAGGTCATCATCAAATTCCAGATGTTGCAGAATTTGATGCTTTTCTCGGGAGTGACTCGCGGCACCATAGCTCAAACACATCGGGTATAGTATAGGAGTAGACTAGGTGCCCAAAAAGTTTACTGCAACTAATAAATATGCACATTATTAAACAAAACAACACTACTTTACAATATTCGCAGTAAACTAATTTACAAATCAAATAATTGTACTTGACACGTCTGTGCAAAATGGTGCGAAGGACTATCCAATGTTGTATTTGAGGCGTCGTAAAACATTTATGCCAAGGTGACCGAGGAGAACCTTCCACGCCCGATCGAGGAAACTCTCGGGGTGAGGATTTAGTTTATTATAAACTACACCTATACACCTACCGACTGACACACGAGACCACTACAAACAAAACTTGTTCTTCCAATATCGTGGTTCGATCTGATTCGGTCGATGATCAAACAGCTCACGATTGTTTTACAAACTCCAAATAGTACACAAAAATAGTAGTCGTTAGAAAGAGAAGGAACATCGTGTGGTCTTCGTCGTTGTATGGTACGATCTTCAAGGAGAATGACATCATTCTGTAGCTTTTTGGGCCATGACACGGAGTTGTTACGTTACATTGCGCGTTTCTGTTGACATGTTATTGGAGGTCGGCTGTCGAGCCGGCAATGTACGACGTCGCTCGAGGTCGGCCGCGGAAAGTTTTCTGCAACAGATGACGACACTTTTTCTCATCGCCGACATCATCGACTATATCAACTAACTAATTATATGACCTGTTAGCTCCTGGGGAAAGGGAAGTGGACGCATCACCGACATCATCGACTATATCAACTAACTAATTATATGACCTGTTAGCTCCTGGGGAAAGGGAAGTGGACGCATCACCGACATCATCGACTATATCAACTAACTAATTATATGACCTGTTAGCTCCTGGGGAAAGGGAAGTGGACGCATCGCCGACATCATCGACTATATCAACTAACTAATTATATGACCTGTTAGCTCCTGGGGAAAGGGAAGTGGACGCATCACCGACATCATCGACTATATCAACTAACTAATTATATGACCTGTTAGCTCCTGGGGAAAGGGAAGTGGACGCATCACCGACATCATCGACTATATCAACTAACTAATTATATGACCTGTTAGCTCCTGGGGAAAGGGAAGTGGACGCATCGCCGACATCATCGACTATATCAACTAACTAATTATATGACCTGTTAGCTCCTGGGGAAAGGGAAGTGGACGCATCGCCGACATCATCGACTATATCAACTAACTAATTATATGACCTGTTAGCTCCTGGGGAAAGGGAAGTGGACGCATCGCCGACATCATCGACTATATCAACTAACTAATTATATGACCTGTTAGCTCCTGGGGAAAGGGAAGTGGACGCATCGCCGACATCATCGACTATATCAACTAACTAATTATATGACCTGTTAGCTCCTGGGGAAAGGGAAGTGGACGCATCGCCGACATCATCGACTATATCAACTAACTAATTATATGACCTGTTAGCTCCTGGGGAAAGGGAAGTGGACGCATCGCCGACATCATCGACTATATCAACTAACTAATTATATGACCTGTTAGCTCCTGGGGAAAGGGAAGTGGACGCATCGCCGACATCATCGACTATATCAACTAACTAATTATATGACCTGTTAGCTCCTGGGGAAAGGGAAGTGGACGCATCGCCGACATCATCGACTATATCAACTAACTAATTATATGACCTGTTAGCTCCTGGGGAAAGGGAAGTGGACGCATCGCCGACATCATCGACTATATCAACTAACTAATTATATGACCTGTTAGCTCCTGGGGAAAGGGAAGTGGACGCATCGCCGACATCATCGACTATATCAACTAACTAATTATATGACCTGTTAGCTCCTGGGGAAAGGGAAGTGGACGCATCACCGACATCATCGACTATATCAACTAACTAATTATATGACCTGTTAGCTCCTGGGGAAAGGGAAGTGGACGCATCACCGATAGACACCTAAGTTATATAACTGGAGAACTACATGATAGACACCTAAGTTATATAACTGGAGAACTACATGATAGACACCTAAGTTATATAACTGGAGAACTACATGATAGACACCTAAGGTATATAAAGCAACCGGTCCTTTCAGGTCCGGTAGTTAAACATTAACTGGAATCTGCTGGTCTTCTGCTAACAGCTCACTCTTTAGTCTTCCTCAAGCAGAAGTAAAAATTCAAAACAATTTAAATAATAACATGACACAAATGCCTGTAATAGGTCTACGGAATAAATTTTGACTTGACCGACTTTATGTCGGCCATGGCTCGACACTATATAAGGTTTGTGTTCTTTCATTTTCCTAGACCTTGCTGCACAACATTATATATATCGTCGGTCAAATACAGTGTTGGAACATTTCCAAATATACTGTTTTGTATACCTAATTAAATTATCTTCTATTTTTAATATATATTTATCTTACTTATATGTATCTTGAGGTGTATAAATATATCGAATCATACTCATTCCGCACACAATGAATACTGCTTCTCGGAACACAGGTACTCTTCGTTCGGGTTGCTGGGATTTACTAATACTGGAGGATAGTTTCCGTCACTCTATGATCTGCATTTGTTTTATACATACTTATAAAATGTAAACTTGAACTTTTTGACTTCGAATAAAGTTATTTTATTTATTTATTTTATTTAAAGTTTGAAGTTTTAGTAATACGTGAATAAATACGTAACAGAATAAGTCGTTTTGTTCCAATTAGAACCAAAAGATGTATAGTTTCGTTAGTGCTCTAGAAAGATTTTACAATTCCTTAATATTCTGCATACTTAACTACAAACATGTGATTCGGAAATAACCGATCATGAATCCGACCGACACGACGACACAACGCGACGCGACGCGAAAATGAAAATTATTTATTTATCGTGGACCTCCACTGATATTTGGCCGACACTCGCCACTCTGCCGCTGCTGGCCAGACGGGGCAATTAGTGGAACCGGTCCTGACGAGAATAGTGGTGTGCACACAACAACACGAGCTGCACCACATAGGTGGACCTGGTCCCCCACCATAGAGTGCGGCACACCTACACCTAACCCAGTCAGTTTGGCTTTCATTCCAAACTTCCTCCAAAATGATATTGTAAATCCGTACGTATACAAAAGAAGTAAGAAAAGTATATTTATTATTCGTAAGTGCCGGGTTTCGAACCGCGATTCGTTTTGGATTGAAGATAATCGTGTTAACAACTGGACCACTACCGCCCTTCTTTAATTCAATTCGAGCGATTTATTGATTCTTGCAAAGGATGTGAGGGGCCGGCACAGGGGTGAGGATCGCCGATCGATCCGACTCCAATCATATTTAGACAAAAACATTTCCAAGTTCGTGAAAGTCTAACAAAACAATACAATAAATCTCGACTCTAATATCAGTTCGCAAACTAACATAAAGAAACAATCAAATGACTATCCAGATATCTGTCGACGACGACCAACCGTCTGCACTTCTCACTAACTTCTTCGTATTCATTATCTTTATTACCGAATACGACACGTGACTCCGCGCCCACCCACACACATCTTTAGCGTGCGACAGATGTAAGAGTCTCTGAATGATATGTATGCGAAGGGATAATAAATTTAATTTATAATTTATTTATTGCACAATAATCTTAAAGTAATGTACGGAGAGTTTGTGCATTTCATTACAGGTTACAATAAACCAAATTTACTTGTAACCCATGGATTCACCTTGCGGGTGCCGGATCGATCGTGTGTGTCAAAGAAAGGAGAAGAATGGTCATCCACCATTCTGCTCCTCTCCTTTCGCAACCAATTAGTGTATGATTCCGTTAATGCCGCCTTGCCCGTGTCTCCACACCTCGTCTGAATACTAAAGGACGGAATTTGATAGATGTGTTTGTGTTGCAGGCTCGTGTCTGCGATGCTACCAGTGTAACTCTCAGGCCGACGGCTCCTGCAGCGACCCTTACGTGACCGGGAACAACAACAGGCACCTCGTGGTCAGTAACTCTCTCTTTCTCTACTGTCTCTATGGACACAGACAGACAGCGGAGTCATCCAGGCCCGGATGTTCAATGGGCCTGGGTTGGGGATGGGATAAACTCCCGTTTTCCCCGGCAGGATCTCGGCGGCTAACTACCCACCGGTGATTCAACGCACCTTTGGTGCTGGGCGCTGTTCCTACCACAACACCGCCCTTGTGGCTCACGAATCTAG
>OU342626.1:8562500-8570000 GCA_910589645.1 Tinea semifulvella
AAACATATTTGCGATACGCAGAGGACGCGTCTATAAGTAGATAAAATATAATATTATAATGATAATAAAGTCGATTGTAAAATTGTAAATATAAATTAGTCAATGTCAGTAATAAAATTGTAAATATAAAATATATTAATTATGTCAGGTTAGTCAGTAAGTAGCTTGTCAATTTATTGCGAAGAATGCTCTCTTGTCTTTACTCGTGAAGTCGTATAAACTTCCGAATAGTCCCAGTTAAGGCAAAAGCAATTAACCGTGCTATTATTTTATATTTTATAATTTTGTCTCCAAGAGAGTCTATGAGCTACTAGCTATGTCGATAAAACGCTTAAACTAACTTATTTTATACACTACTTCTTAAATCTATCTTAAACACTAATATACACAATAAAACTTATAGCTAATTTAAATCTACTTATAACTAAGTCCACTTAGAGTCTTTAACCACTTTTGGGTGCTGTCTTCTGGTCTACGAAAACCGGAGCCAGGTTATTTTGTCACTGTCAAATACTTCTTTTCTTGCTCTATCTGATGGTGTCCTTCTTTCAGGTCCAGGGTCCAAGATGAAGAGCTCAGGGTCCAGATAAGGTGTTGGCGCGTCCTAAAATCGGTCCCGTGCCGACGAAAAACCGTCGCCAAAAATCAGTTTCCGACCACGCCGACGTAAAATTTTGTGAAGAGATGCGCCTTGAGCTAGACTTATTTATGAACTAGTAAAAAAGTGAGGTCGTCGATTTTGTTCTCAAGATATTTGCGCTTTCTCCCCACAAAACTTTCGTTTTCACTTTTTTGCCCCTGATATCGTCGGTTTATGCTTTTTCGCAACTTTTTGTCTTCTTTTCACAGAATCCTATCTGTGCCGTCCTTTTTGTGTAAAAATTTTTCATCTGTGATAACCACAGGAAAAGTTGTGAACTCGTGGTTTTTAGTTTTCTTGCTGTTAAGTCGCGGGGGTGTGACGCAGCTTTTTCAAACAAAAACGAGGGGGTGTGCGCGAATTTTCCGCGTCTAATGATGTATTTTAACACCCACCTTACGCCGATGCTTTCCTCGCAATCTTGAAGAAACCACTAAAATTGCCGCCGTTTTTCGGGTGGTTACCTGACGGGGTCACTTTTTTGGGATTTCGTGGTTTCCTTTCTGTGCACAACCTACACAATAGTCACAATGCAAATTTTTAAGTCTTTCCGATCACTTTAACCACTTTAAACAAAAATCGACGTGCGGAGCACCTTTTAAAAGCAGCTTGCTCGACCGTGGTTCGAGCGGGACTGGGTTAGGTTAGGTTAGGTTAGGTTAGGTTAGGTTAGGTTAGGTTAGGTTAGGTTAGGTTAGGTTAGGTTAGGTTAGGTTAGGTTAGGTTAGGTTAGGTTAGGTTAGGTTAGGTTAGGTTAGGTTAGGTTAGGTTAGGTTAGGTTAGGTTAGGTTAGGTTAGGTTAGGTTAGGTTAGGTTAGGTTAGGTTAGGTTAGGTTAGGTTAGGTTAGGTTAGGTTAGGTTAGGTTAGGTTAGGTTAGGTTAGGTTAGGTTAGGTTAGGTTAGGTTAGGTTAGGTTAGGTTAGGTTAGGTTAGGTTAGGTTAGGTTAGGTTAGGTTAGGTTAGGTTAGGTTAGGTTAGGTTAGGTTAGGTTAGGTTAGGTTAGGTTAGGTTAGGTTAGGTTAGGTTAGGTTAGGTTAGGTTAGGTTAGGTTAGGTTAGGTTAGGTTAGGTTAGGTTAGGTTAGGTTAGGTTAGGTTAGGTTAGGTTAGGTTAGGTTAGGTTAGGTTAGGTTAGGTTAGGTTAGGTTAGGTTAGGTTAGGTTAGGTTAGGTTAGGTTAGGTTAGGTTAGGTTTCGCCGTGTGGTGGCGGCTGAAGAATACCACCACTCCCTAGGCCCAAAATCCAGGGATCCTGTAAGAGTCAGGAAAAGGATTCTGCAGTGGCAGTGGGCCAGCTCCGATGCCGTCGACAGTTCGGGCGAATGAGCTCCCCGGCGTCCGCTTGGTGGACTCTAGTCCAAGGGGCGTCGGGAGTCTTCGGCGGCCTAGTCCCAATCTGGCTGCCGAAGAGAGGGGAGTACCGATCGCCTAGTAAACAGTCAGGCCATCGGTACGAAGACGAGCACCGACTGCCAAGTTCCAGTCTGGCGGTTGGTGCGGAGAGCAGCTCCGATGCCCCCAGAGTCCTTAGGGGGGCGAATGAGCTCGGTGCTGGCCCCGATGCCCAGAGGGGCGAATGGGCCGCACCGGTCGGTTGGGTGGTCTCGACCACGGAAGAGGGAATGTGCGTGCTTCTCGCTGTAACTACTTACAGGGAGTAAGCACGCACATGCCTTGAAGTCTACACAGAATTACAATCACCCCTCTGTGGGCCCACCTGATCTAGCAGGTGTGTGCTGCCGCAGATGGGGGATAGTGGCGGAACTACGCGTTCCGCCAACAAAATTTAAAAAGTATTTTTGGCTTGTATTTTGTATTCTGTGTAGATTTCAAGGACTAGTGTAGTCTCTCCAGATCTTGGGGAGGGACGCGGGTCTGGCTGCGCAGCCGTAGCACAGCTCAATTATTATACTTGTTATATATTGATGTTGTGTGGATGGTTGCGCAGTCAGGCGGACGGGCAAGGCCTAGCCTTCCCGTCGTTTGTAGGAAATACGGGGGACACTGATGTGTCCTTCCGTCCGCCTTTGGGCGAGAGCGGGTCTGGCTGTGCCGCTGTGCAGTCGGACTGGCGAAAGGGGCACCGCACCTTTCGGCCTCCGCGGAACAATCCGGAGGGTCGCAGCGACCCTCACGAAGCGCCCCTGCTAGCGGGGGAATAGCGGCGGGTCCGGCTGTGCGATGCGCAGTCGGACAGGTTCGGGAAGGTGTTACCTTTCCGGCCACCGTTGGTCGTAGCTCCCTGTTGCGACTGTGCGGAAGCGTAGTCACGTCTTACGATTTCGCACAGCCCCAGCAGGGAAACGACGGGCCTGGCTTAACCGCCCGGCCCAAGTGGAAGTGACTTAAAAACCACTATAAAAAATCCCTCAGCCCTAAGTGTGTTGTGCAGCCGCGAGAGGGTTTCAACGGCAGGGAGGTGGACCTGTCGTTAGCTGCACTCAGTTTTGAGTCAATACCCAAAGTTTCTTACTCGTGGGACCTAACTATGAAATATCGAAAGAAACAAAAGGACGAGGAGACGAAGAGTATGGCCGCGTCTGCACGCGCACCGGCCAGCAGCAGTGAGGATGACCTCATCGAGGTGACGGTCGACCCGGTGGCGGTCGACGTCACAGCGCAGGAGGGACTGAGCGGAAGGCTCTGGAGTGATGCCTCTGTCCGCCGCCCTGCCAAGCGCACCAAAGAGGAGCACCTGTCGTCCTCTTCGGCGGACGACAGCGAGACGCCATCAACCAGTAGGAGCTTGGGTGTGGCCAAGCGCGGGAGAGGCAGACCCCCCACCACCGGGGAGTACGTTGGCCTCGCCCGCGCCAAGGAGACCTACCTAAAGAAGAAGAGGGAGCAGCTGCAGCTCGAGGCCGAGGAGGAGGTCTCCAAGATGTCGGCAAGTGCTCGCCTGCTGAGAGCCCGGAAACCTGTGGCTGCGACGAGGGAGGACCCCAGTGCTCTCCTGGAGCGGTTCCGCACGGACGTGGAGTCCGTGGAAACCGTGGCCAGGACGAGCACTAACCTCAAGGGCACCTATGTCCGGGCCCTAAATGAAGCTATGGTCTCCATGACGGAGATCTTCGAAGATTTGCGGAGTCGGACGGCCTCCGACGAAGTCGAAAGGCTTCGGGCGGAGAACGCCCGGCTGACCGCCGAACACGGAGATCTCCGTAAGGAGATGGCGGAGCTGAAGGAAGAGCTGAGGGAGCTGAGGAAAGTGGTGGTTCCTCCTCCTTCCTCTCCTAGGCCCCGCCCTGAAGAGGTGCCCTTGCCTCCGTCGCCGAGGACGCGACCCGGAAGCAGGGCGGACGAGCCGGAGGTACCGAGCCTCTCCCGGTTCGACGAATTGGCGTCGTCCCTGGAGAGGACCTTAACGGTCTTCCTCGGGAAGAAGATCGAGGCCAGCGTCGATTCCCTGAGAAGGGATCTGGGCGCTGTCCCGACGAGGCCTGTCCGCCCTCCTCTGGGTCGACAGAGTGTTGGTCTGCCGCCTCAGGCGAGCGCGCCGGCTTCAGTGCCGGCTGAGAAGGTCCGGGACACCACTGGTCCGGAGACGTGGTCCGAGGTGGTGTCTCGGAACACGAGGAGGAAAAGGAGGCGGCAGGCGGCTCGGTCCGCGGCAGCTCCTTCGGCGCCAGCGGCTGCTCCAGCACCGGCGCCCCCGAAGAAAGCCAGGGAGCGGCGCCCACGCCCCCCCGGTACAACGGCGGTGATCATAACGATCACGCCGGAAGGTCTGGCCAAGGGCGCGACCTATAAGGCCGTCTTGGACCAGGCCAAGAGGGGTGTCGACCTCGCGGAGCTCGACATCCCCTCGGTTAAATTCCGGCAGGCCGTCTCGGGGGGGCGAATGTTGGAGATCGCGGGGGCCTCCAGCGGTGGCAAGGCTGACGCCCTTGCCGAGAAGATTCGTGGAGTCTTCCCGCTGGACGGTTTCGTCCGTGTCACCAGGCCGATGAAGTGCGCGGAGTTCCGCGTCGTCGGCCTGGACGACTCGGTCGAGCCGCAGGAGGTGGCGGCGTCCGTCGCGGGTGCCGGGGAGTGCGCGGAAGCTGACGTGAAGGTCAGCCAGATCCGCGTCGCGGACTACGGGTCCTCCTCGGCACACGTGAGGTGTCCGGTGGCTGCTGCCAACCGGGTTGTTGCGGCGGGCCGCATCAAGGTGGGCTGGGTTTCGGCGAGGGTAGTGTCGATTGTGCCGAAACCCATGCGATGCTTTAGGTGTCGCATGGTGGGGCACGCTGCTGCCCGTTGTCCCTCCGGGGTGGACCGCACTGCGGACTGCTTCCGTTGCGGGCAGCCGGGGCATAAGAGGGCGGCCTGCACGGCTGCACCCCGTTGCGCTCTGTGCGCCGCGGAGGGCAAGAAGGCGGAGCATGTTCTGGGGGCCCAAGGGTGCCCTCAGACCAAGAAAGTCAGGGGCATGGGGACGATCGCCACTCAGGCGGCCGTCGCCATGTCCGTGGATGCTCCGCTCGCGGCGGCAGCCCCACCGGCCCAACCGGCCCAGGCTGAGGAAGCGATGATAATAGTGCCGCCAATATAGGTTATCATCGCCTCCTCCAGTCGAACCTCAACCACTGCGCCAGTGCCCAGGATCTCTTGATCCAAAGCATGGCGCAGTGGTCGATCGAGCTGGCCGTGGCCGCCGAGCCCTATTTTGTCCCTCCCGGATCCACCGACTGGCTGGGGGACCTTGTGGGCTCGGTGGTCCTTATAAAGCGCCAGGTCGCGGACTCCCTGCCCCTCGTATCCCAGGTGAGGGGCCGAGGTTTCGTGGCGGCGTTGTGGGGGGAAACCCTTGTGGTAGGGGTGTATTTCTCCCCCAACAGAAGCCTCGCCGACTTCGAGGCGTTTCTCGACGAGATCGACCGAGTTATCGGTCGATTCTCGTCCGGAAACGTGCTCGTCTTGGGCGATCTCAACGCCAAGTCAACGGCGTGGGGATCCCCCAGGACCACCCCTCGCGGCGAGGCTCTGGAGGAATGGACGGCGATGGCCGGTCTGGGTGTACTGAACCGCGGATCGGTCAACACATGTGTGCGACAGCGGGGCGGGTCAATCGTGGATGTGACGTTCGCGTCCCCGTCTGTCGCACGCTGGACTCGCGGCTGGAGGGTTCTGGACGAGGTGGAGACGTTGTCGGATCATCGCTACATCAGATTCGACGTCTCCACCTCGCCGACAGCCTCGAGTCCTCGCCGTCCTGGAGGGCACACCCCTGCCTTTCCCCGATGGGCTTTAAAGCGTCTCGACAGAGACCTGCTGGTGGAAGCCTCGATCGTACGGTCGTGGGTGGCCGGTGGCGAGCCACAAGACGTCGAGGAAGGAGCCGAATGGTTTAGGGACGCCATGACGCAAGTGTGCGACGCGTCCATGCCGCGAGTTCGGCTCCGACCTCCGAAGAGGCAAGTGTACTGGTGGAACGACGAGATCGCCGCGCAGCGAGTGCTGTGTGCCGCGGCTCGTCGTCGGTTCACCAGACACCGAAGGCGTCGCCATCGCGACCCCACGATCGAGGCTCAGCTGTACGACTCCTACAGAGAGCTCAGGAAGGAGCTGCAGCTGACCATCAGCAAGGCCAAGACTCAGGCCCGAGACGAACTGCTGGCGACTCTGGACAGCGACCCATGGGGCCGCCCGTACCGTTCGGTGCGTGGCAGGCTCCGCGCATGGGCGCCTCCTCTCACCCAGAGTCTCCAGCCGCAACTGCTGGACAGCGTCGTGTCCACCCTCTTCCCTGTGGAGGGAGCGGATCACGCGCCCCCGTTCATGGCTCGAGCGGGGGAAGTTGTCCGGGTTGCGGTGCCGGAAGTGACTCCCGCGGAGTTCGTCTCCGCCGTCGCTAAGCTCAGGCGCAACACTGCACCTGGGCCTGACGGTATACCTGGCAGGGCCTGGGTATTGGCCTTAGAAGCCCTCGGGGACCGGCTCGGGAGACTGTATCAACAGTGTCTCGAGTCGGGAAGGTTTCCCCTCCAGTGGAAAGTGGGCAGACTCGTGCTCCTGCAGAAGGCAGGGCGCCCCGCAGACTCTCCCTCTGCGTATCGCCCCATCGTGCTGCTCGACGAGATCGGCAAGTTATTCGAAAGAATAATTGCTCGCCGACTCGTCGAGCACATGACGTCGGTGGGACCCGACTTGAGTGAAATGCAGTTCGGATTCCGGGCGGGCCGGTCGACCATCGACGCTATTGGTCGAGTAAAGGCCCTCTCGGAAGAGACGGTTGCCCGGGGCGGAGTCGCGGTGGCGGTATCGCTTGATATCGCCAACGCCTTCAACTCCTTGCCCTGGGGCTGCATTAAGGAGGCGCTCCGATATCATGGAGTGCCTCTTTATCTGCAAGAGGTAATCGGGTCCTACCTGAGTGACAGACACATTGTCTTTGAGGGGCGATGCGGAAACATCGTTAGGAGGGAGATGAAGCGCGGTGTTCCACAGGGATCGGTTCTTGGTCCGCTCCTGTGGAACATCGGGTACGATTGGGTACTGCGGGGTGCACTCCTCCCGGGCATCAGCGTGACCTGCTACGCAGACGACACGCTGATCCTGGCCCGGGCGGAGGACTACAACGAGTCTGCCCTACTGGCAGCAGTTGGCACAACTGTGGTGGTCGGTCGGATACGGATGCTGGGCCTGAAGGTCGCGCTGCACAAGTCGGAGGCTTTGTGTTTTCACGGCCCCCGGCGCGCGCCGCCTTCGGGCGCCGGCATCACGGTTGACGACGCCCGCATCGAGGTCGGGTCCACTATGAAGTACCTGGGACTCGTCCTCGATGGCCGCTGGAACTTCCGCGCGCACTTTGCGCAGTTGGTCCCCAGGCTGGTCGGCGCGGCTTCCGCCCTCGGGCGGTTGCTGCCCAACGTCCGCG
>OU342627.1:0-2500 GCA_910589645.1 Tinea semifulvella
AACCTAACCTAACCTAACCTAACCTAACCTAACCTAACCTAACCTAACCTAACCTAACCTAACCTAACCTAACCTAACCTAACCTAACCTAACCTAACCTAACCTAACCTAACCTAACCTAACCTAACCTAACCTAACCTAACCTAACCTAACCTAACCTAACCTAACCTAACCTAACCTAACCTAACCTAACCTAACCTAACCTAACCTAACCTAACCTAACCTAACCTAACCTAACCTAACCTAACCTAACCTAACCTAACCTAACCTAACCTAACCTAACCTAACCTAACCTAACCTAACCTAACCTAACCTAACCTAACCTAACCTAACCTAACCTAACCTAACCTAACCTAACCTAACCTAACCTAACCTAACCTAACCTAACCTAACCTAACCTAACCTAACCTAACCTAACCTAACCTAACCTAACCTAACCTAACCTAACCTAACCTAACCTAACCTAACCTAACCTAACCTAACCTAACCTAACCTAACCTAACCTAACCTAACCTAACCTAACCTAACCTAACCTAACCTAACCTAACCTAACCTAACCTAACCTAACCTAACCTAACCTAACCTAACCTTTTTTTTTTTTTTTTTTTTTTTTTTTTTTTTTTTTTTTTTTTTTTTTTTTTCGTCAGGAAATCCCTACGGATACCAATCCCTGCTGTGGAGGCAGCAGGGAAAGGTTATGTCGGACTCGCACCGACTAAAACCTGACGGCGTTCCTCCATGGCGCCTGAGTGGCGGCTTCGCGGGAGTCCGTTAGGACACGTCCGCTAACCGCCGGCGCTGTCCGCCAAGGCAGACCCTCCAGTGAGCAGGAGGAGATGGAACACGGGAACACCACGTGCGCCATCTCTCGCCCTCGTGAGTAGGTCACACTCCATGACCTGACTCGGGCGTGCGTGCACTCGCTAACCGTAAAGAAGTTTACGGCGAGGAGTGCACGACTTGCCTCCCTAGAGTGGTCTCGACGCGGCCGGCTGTGAGCACGTAACCGCGGAGACCACCGCTCCTTCGCGACTTCAGGAGTCGCGAGTCGACCTCCGACCACCACCACCCGTCTGGTGGGCTGGGTCAGAGGCCGACTCCGTCGTCACCTCCGACCGCCTGCCCCCACGCCCGCATTACCGGTTACGTTGGGCGCGGTCGTCGGCCCCTCCACTCCCTGACGGCCAGGTCCCAGTAGCCATTTCAGGGTCCCCCATCCATCCGACAATGGCGGGGTGAGGGTTCCATCGTCGTTCCGTCTTACTGGTTAGCTGGGGCAGGCCGACGGTGTCCCTATCTCCCCCGATTTTCATCTCCCAGTGACTGTGTCGGGGCCCCCTAGCACGAACGAAACACCAGGGGATCTCCTCCTTACTCCTCCACCAGAACCGCCGGTCTAGGCTGGGACCCAGCCGACGGTGCTTCCAGCTTCCCGACAGCCAAACCCAGTGACTGCCGGGCCCCCCGGCCAAACGCAGAGCCATTATACGAATGGCACAGGGGATCTCCTCCTATCTCCTCCACCAGAACCGCCGGTCTGGGCTGGGAACCAGCCGACGGTGCTTCCAGCTTCCCGACAGCCAAACCCAGTGACTGCCGGGCCCCCCGGCCAAACGCAGAGCCATTATACGAATGGCACAGGGGATCTCCTCCTTCTCCTCCTCCTCCTCCTCGCCTCCTCAGTCCCTCGACCCAGTCCAAATCAAGGTCGGGGGACCGAGGTCCCTCCTCCTGTGAGGGCGCTCCTCCGCCCATGATCCACTCTAGGCATCGGAGCGAGGCTCTACGCACAACGCGAGCTGCCTGGGTGCAAGACTCGCGGTGCTCCTACCTGCCCTGCAGCCAAATCCCAGTGGCTATCAGGGCTCCCGACCGTCCCTCTGGCACGTGGCCTAGGACCCCGGGTCTCCTCTCGCACACCGCGAGTTGCCTGGGTGCAACTTAGTTGGCGATGTGCTCCTCCTCGTGTACCGACGGCCCTTATTATGTACATAATCGGGCGGTCGGCACTCCCCTCTCTTCGGCAGCCAGACTGGGACTAGGCCGCCGAAGACTCCCGACGCCCCTTGGACTAGAGTCCACCAAGCAGGCGCCGGGGAGCTCATTCGCCCGAACTATCAACGGCATCGGAGCTGGCCCACTGCCACTGGCAGAATCCATTTCCTGACTCTTACAGTATCCCTGGATTTTGGGCTTACGGGAGTGGTGGTATTCTCCAGCCGCCACCACACGGCGCAACCTAACCTAACCTAACCTAACCTAACCTAACCTAACCTAACCTAACCTAACCTAACCTAACCTAACCTAACCTAACCTAACCTAACCTAACCTAACCTAACCAGAATAAATAAATAAAATAACAGAATCTAAATTGAAATTGTATAAAATCGCTAGAACACAAAAATTTTAAATAAAAGAAAATATATATGAAAGAAAAAAAAAAAAAAAAAAAAAAAAACCTAGATTTGAATTGTAAACGTATAGGATATTAGTTAACATA